>CABHPP010145147.1:0-19895 GCA_902168425.1 Peromyscus attwateri
AATCCCAAAGAAGAAAGTGTATACACACAGTCCATCAGATGCACAAAGACGTGTATCTATTAGTGGCACATTTGCAGAAGGGTGGGGGTGTGTGGTTTTGATGGTATTTTCAAATGGGAAACAGGTCCCCCTGCCCCAGTGCTTGGTTGTCCATTTCCCAACAGATTGAAAACACCAGCACTCAAGACACACAGCCAGAAACTCAGTTGGCAAAATATGTAAATTCTTTTGTATAGAAAAAAACCTACTTTTTTTCCTAGTGGGTACTCTTCCCCATTTCCTGCAGTAATGATGGTGACATTTGGCTCCAGATCCATGGATGTGGTATAAAAAGCCACCCCCAGACTCCAGATCCAAAAATCTCATGGAAGATTAACATGGACATCAAACTGACGGTACCAATTTAAGGGATTTAAACATTCAGCATTAGAGTAAACAAAATCCAGTGGCAAAGGTTTTGGACAACTTTAGCGATGTGCCACAATGCAACCCAGATGTTGGGAATGCAAACCACATAGCTGTATGCTTTCCATTGAAGCCATCACAAGAGAGACAGTAGCAGGGGCTGACTAGTTAAAGATGGTAGAACTAATGGTTACTGATTGACTTTCATGGGGTAGAGACGATGCCAGGGACCTTTACAGCCCACCTCACTGAAATGGACAGTGATGCTGTTATTTATCGGTGAGGACAGAGGAGCTCAGACACAGCAGTGCACCTATGCAATGCTGCTGCTAAGTGGCCACGCCAGCATTGACTTAAATGGGCGTGGCTTTAAAAACTTCTCTTTCCAAAAGTCCACACGGACTTTTAGTCCCATGCTCCAAATCTCCAGTTTGTCACAATGCCGCTTGCCCAGCCTTTGATGCCACAGTGGTGGCTCATGTTCCCCTGTCCACAGAATAGAGAGTTCCTCAAGGTGCACACAAATGCCTGTGGTTTCCTCAGTCTCCCTTTCCATCTGTTGGCGGCGTTTACGACACACTGTAGTTCTGTCATTCACACATATGAAGGTATCGGCACTCTTTGAACTTACTGACCGTCGATACCCATGCTCAACACCTGCCTGCCAAGTGAATGAATAAATGAATGAGTGAGAAAGAATAAGAAAAAGGTTCAGATACTTAAAGGAATCAACAATTCTCTTCTTATATTCTATCTAATGTTCTATTGAGGTACTGTGAATGTTACATCTTCCTGTGAATAATTCACTAGAGCAAGACTCCTAAAATGCGTATTAGCAGGCAAGCATGAGGACCCGAGTTTAAGCTCCAGCGTCCACATAAAAAAAATGGGAAGTAGAGATAGGTGGTCCCTGGGGCTCAGGGGCCAGGCAGCATAACAGAATTGGCAAGTCCCACAAGTGGACAGATCCCGAGGAGTGCCTCGAGTCTGACCTCTGGCCTCCACATGTATGAGCACACATGTACCTGAGCATCTGCACATATGTGAACATACCCACACACATGTTCCTATTACATGATACTTAATAGGTTTATTCCAGGGGTTCTCAGCCAGTTTTTTTTTAGCCATCCTGTCTGGGAAAGTTGGCAGTGTCTGGAGATAGGTTGCTTGTCAGCACCAGAGAGAAAGTACTACTGGCATTTAATAGGTGGATGCCAGGGATGTAGGTAACTGCCTTATGATGCATGAGACCCCCCCGCCTGCCCCAAACAAAGAAGGCATGTAGTCTCACGGTTGAAAGGCCCTGTTTTGGCTTAATTTACTGGTATGCATGCATGGCAATCAAGCCATGGCTTATTTGTTTCTTTCTGCACTCGTTCAGTTGTCTGTCTCGCCAGGCTGCCATGCATTGCTTCGATTTGTCTGAATTAGTGGAGAAGGCTAGAATTTTCCTGGGGATGTGTTTCTGGAAGGGACAGGGGGCTCCAGTCACTGTCACGCTGGTGTTTTTGCACACTCATTGCTGACTATCAACTGATTGTCTATGACTCAAGTTACGTAATAACTCCAGCACACGAATTATTTACCCAGATGCAATTCCAGCAACTGTTATCTTTGGATTTTCCCCCTGCCAGCTAGTCTGGCTCATTACATTGGAATTTTGGTCATGCCCCTCCTGCTTCCGCACTAAATTATCTCCCTAACGTAGTGTAAACAGAACAAGCTTGTGTGTGATACGCTTAACTGTTAATTTACCTAATTAAACTAATTCAATTAAATCATTTACATCTTTTTGGTAACTCGCCAGTTGATACCACGGCAGAAGTGGGATGTTTTAGAAGATGATTGTTCAGCAAATGAATGGAAAAAAATTATAATGGAACATGCAAAATGAGACAAGCATCCAAATCTCTTGGCTTGAAAATTAAATGCTATAGAAAAAAAAATGCTGCTTTCATGGGGCACTGTGATTAGCTATTTTTCTTAAATCAATTTTCTCTAGAATTGGTATTTTAACATAGTGATGGTAATTTATTGTGTAAGAGATATTTTAAACACTATTTATATGTTCGTGTATTTGGTATGTTTAAGTAATGTGTGCTCGTTTTTATGTGTGGGTATGATTAGTAAAGTCTTTTTGCAGTGTTAGCAAGACATGGATGGAGCTGTTTCCTTTGAATGAATGTGCAGAATAATTTTCCTAAATTACACAAATATCTTTAGGATACATACATATTTCATTTACAGCCACCATCTAAATGTCCCTGTCATCGTGATAAATGCAGAAAAGTAGATGTAAAACATTTTATGCCAATAAAAATCAACAGGAAAAAAAATCAAGAAACTCTAGGCAAGAGAACCTAAATAATCATCCTTGTAGATCTGCCGTGTGTGTGTGTGTGTGTGTGTGTGTGTGTGTGTGTCCATCCCTTGGCAGGCATGGGGTTCATATATGGTGGGGGACAGCACCAGATGTTCTAAGTTTGATAACTGAGAACATGGCTCTATTTCTTCCCTTGGTGGGGATATAGTTACTGGGCAGGACTTAGCTTTTCAAGAGAGCTCTCTCCCTTTCTCCCTTTCTCTTTCTTTCTCTCTCTCTGAAAAACGTAACCTGGTCTTATCCCAAATGATTACCACCTGATATTTCAGAGAACTTTAGAAAAGCCCCCAAATTAAACCACGCCAGGTTTTCCCAACTAGAGCACCCTCTCAGAGCTCATAAGACCTCATAGTGACCCACAGTAACACCTGATGCCTTCCAGGAATTTCTTCATCAAAACCAAACAGACAACAGTTTGTCATGGGTCACTCCAGCAACTACTAACCGTCTATAGATCCTTAAGTTGGAGTGGCATCTCATGAGCCTTACCCAACCTCTAGCTACTTTTTATTTTTTGTCAACTTTAGGACAGGGTCTTGCTAAGATGCCTAGGCTGGCCTTGAACTCAAAATCCTGTACTAGCTTCTGATATACTGAGCATAACAGACCTGCAATACCAGACCCTGCTCGGCTTTGACAGGATGCTAGTAAAACTGGATCAGAACCCACTATAATGACCTCATTTTTCATATTTACTTGTTTTGTGTGCCTGTGGGCACTCTGAGGGGATGCACATGTGACAGTCAGAGGACAATACACAGGAGTCAGTTCTCTCCTTCCAACATATGTGTCTCGGGGATCAATCTCATGTTGTCAGGTAGAGTGCAAGTACCCTGACCCACTGAACCATCTTGCTGCCTTATGGGCCCCCTTTAGTGTGACTGCCTCATTAAAGACTTCCTTCCCAGATACACCTATGTTCTGAGCAACAGGAGGCTTCCTCACTTGTGAGCAGAGCAAGTAATGTCCACTTGGCATCCTTATCCTGTGACTCTGTGAGATCAGGGGTGTCAAGTGTTCAGTATAACCAAGGGTCTACAGACAGAGCCCATTGCTGGTTCTTACTCTTCCTAGGACTAAAACAGGAAGTACTTATTGAGCAAACAATTGGCTGTAGAAATAACTGTAACCTGGGTAGGGGCAGAATTGGTGGTATGAGGCTGTATGAGGGAACCTGGGGAAGTGGGTCCCTGGGAATCACACCATGGGATGGTTGGTCTCTTGGACTCAATGCTGTCCATTGTGGCTATGAATACACACTAATGTTGAGATTACCAGAGGTTGCCAGAAGCCCAGCTAGGATTGAACCTTATGTAGTAATACAGTTAGCACTTACTAATTGCTCAGTGTATGTCAATGAATATGCCCATATTTCATAATCTCACTAAATTCTAATTCTAAGGCATGGAGTCTACTTTATAGATGAGTTCCATGATTCCAGAGGTAAATTGATTTGCCCCAAGCCCTGGATAAGAAAAGTCAAAACTCAAATCAAAGGCTATGTTTCTCTGTCTAGGAGTTAAAGGGTTTGCGAGCTATCTCCAGTGTAGGATAAAGTAGGGGAAGACCCTGGGTCACCCTCATGGAGCCCTTCACTTTGTGGTCAAGTAAAGAAATCCTAATGGAAGAAGGATGGTCACCACTCCACAGCCACACCAAATCACAGAACTGTCTTTGTTTACCCACTTGACAAATGAGCATGTGATTACCAGCCATGGCTCCCTCTTAGAGCAAAATCTACCAAGGCACTTGGGAGCCCCAGATCCAGGGGCCACAGCTCATTCTTCTTGGCACACACTAGATGTTCAATTGACGAGGAATTAATGAAAGTATAGCAGAGTCCACGTCCCTTACACACAAAACCTTCTGCTGCCCATGTACCCACAGTGACCTGCCGTTTCTACTTTTCTTCCTTTTGTTTGCCATTTCCTGCTGCCTCTCAGCATGCATGTTCCCTTAGGCTCTGGCTGGCCATACCTCAGCAGCTACTAACTGGCTTATGCCAGCTGATGTGCTTTGGGGACCCGCCCACAGCCCTGGGCAGACTAGCTATGATGGTCAGAGCTCACTGGTGACAAATGGGCCCTTTGTGCATCTGACCTGGTGGGGCCAATTAGTCATAGGAAACTGCATTTTCTGCATATGTGCAGCCAAGAGCAGTCCTGATCTTCCACAGCAGGGAGGAGGAAGGGGCAGAGCTTCAGGAGAATTCGCTTGCTTGTTTGCAAACTTGAGCAGCAATAAGCAGGAGTGTGGAAATATTGGAGGAAAACTCAAGGATGTGAAAAAAAAATCAAAAGAGGTACCAGATGAAAATAGAGGACAAAGAATGGTGGAAAGTTCAGGCTAGGCAGTGGCTGTCCTGTCTGACCTTAGGAAACCATAGGAATGGGGGCCAGGAAAGATGTAGGTAGGAAATACGCAAAACACATTCACGGTGAAAGGTTTTGGCAGCTAGGAACACCTAAGAATGTGGTCACTTACAGGTATGCAGCATGAATATAAGAGGCAAGGAGGAGCCATTCATGTGGGTCTCTGTGAGTGAGGACACATGTACATGTGAGATGCTTGCAAGACAAAGATGACCGACTCCACCGCATGAACTGCACCCCAATCAAGACGCTGTTAAGATGTACTTACCCGATCTACTTTTATCTCAAGACATCACCCAGAGGAAAGAGGTTGCAGAGAACGCAGAAGCTACGCCTCGTCCATTCTCCCTCATCCTCAGAGAGCATGCAGTAAGTGACAGCCCAGAGCAGTCCCAGGCAGCTCCTTTCCAAGCTCTGTCTGCGTGCATAAAGATGTCAGCATGCTGATTATTCTGATTACACTTTTAGTGTAATTTACGGGGTCCAGCCACTGCGCCTGGGTGTCTGGCCTGCGCTTGCTGCCCTGACGGTGCCATTTTTAAAATGTCACCCTGGCCATGATTCATGGCTGATGCTAGGGGCATTGCTGCTGACCTGAAGGAGCCAGGCAGTGGTATTTAATTAAAGAAAAGAAGAGAGAAAGGCTTGAGAAAAGTGGAGTGCAGAATCTAAAAGAACCAAGTTTCTCTCTGAGGAAGATGGACATTTTAGGGTCGGAGACACATAGCAAGCCCATGGATTTCTACTCACTGGTGCTGTTGTGTGTCCCCTTGTCATTTGTGAGTGGCAAGGTCTTCCTTAATGCGTGACACAGTCCTATGGATCCCATTTCAAGGGCTCCTGTCCCCTCCCTCTGCTAGGAGTCCCTAGTAGGTAAAGCATCACCTTCTCTGGCTTCCCTTTCGGCCCTGTGGGTGGGGTGGACCTACGCATCTTTCTGCCTGGTGCTGAGAGCGGCGTCTGGTGTCCCGCCACCTGTTCCCTCCCTCTCGGATGTTTACTTTCCAGTTTGCAAAGGGTCTACCCGGTTCCTAGCTCTAGGATGCTGGGTGATTTTCAGGGTGCACTGAATACCACAGAAAGGATGGGGATGTGCTCTGCTTGTTGTGGTCTCCACATAGCCCTCACCAACACCAACAGTAGCCACTCCCTAGCACCAAGACGGAAGACACTTGGCGTGCTTTGTGAATTAAGAGGGAGAAACAAATTATTCCTAAGAACACACACACACACACACACACACACACACATCCATATACAGACACACTTATTTGGGAGGCCTAATAAGCCAATCCCTTTCCAGAAGGAGGAGGACAGAATTCCTCATTAATGGGAAGGTCACTGTGGGCTGGGGGTTGAGAACTGGAGCCAGGCTTTGTCCAGGCCTGCGGGAGCTGGGCTATTGTCTCTTTGGTCCCCCTTCCCCAGTGACCTCAGGGTCAGGGGCACACATGCTGGCCTTGAACTCTCCGTCTGTCTCTTCCACCATGTTAATTACTATTCCCTTTGGTCAGGCTAAGAAAACAGCCTCGACTGCATTAGTGCTAATTAAGAAGAGTGAGCTCTCCATTCTGGCAGCAGCCATTGGTCCCTGCGATGTTCAGGCCAGGAAGGGGCTCTGCGTCAATCTTATTATGGAGGAAGAAAACACCTCCCTGTGCTCTTTCCTGATGGGGGTGAATGATACAATGCCCTCACTCCATCCCCTCAACAGTGAGTTCACCTCTTCCATTACAAATACATCTGCCCCCAGCCACGAGCAATGGGCGAGGGGCAGTGTGGGTCAGCTAGACACACAGGGCAGGGGAATAGCTCCATTTCCCTAAGTCAAGAAGAGTTAGCAGGGCAAATGCAGGGTCATGTCCATTTCTACCTCCATCTGTTGCCTCCTTCCTCTTGCACTACCATAAATAAATTAGTGGAGAATAAACGGGGGGGGGGGCACCCCAGGCCATTGTCCTATTCCTTAAACCTACCACAGTCTTCATTTAAACCCTCAAGGTTACACTGGATCCTGAGTAGAACCCAATACTCTAGATTCCAGAAGGTTCTAGACTCTTCACAGGGAAGGACCATACTTACTCAAGCTGTCTTCTAGCTCATGTCCTTGCCCTGTGCTGAGAACTACTGCTGTGCTTTGTACACAATTCCAGTCTTCTAGACTCCTGTCTAGTCTTCCTAAGGCCACCAGGGTTATTCCAAAGGACATAAGGGACAGTCACTTATCTAGTTTATGAAACACCTTATTGACTCAGCTACAAAAACAACTACAAAACATGTAGCATGGTTTATCAGCCCCTTATAACTCGGAAAGAAGCATCCTCCCTTATTCTGTCTTCTACTCCAGAAAGAGCAGGAATAGAAGCTATGTGGCCCAGGAGGAGAAAGTCAGCGTCTAAAGCAAGTACTAGGGGGAGGCAGTCCTCACAAAGGGACACCAGGTCCCACCCCCTTTCTATTGCTACCTTTTGGAAATAAAGAGTTTCACAGATGTTAAGAAAAACAAAAATATAAAAACATGAATAGTCTTATTTTGGAATATTTGTAAGTAACTAAACTTAGAAGGTTGCCCTGATGGGAAACTCTGGCCTCCACTCTGGCTCTAAGAGCTTGTATCCTGCTGCTCCCTGGCAAAGACAAACCATCCACTGCTTCATGCTTGGTTCCTGATTCTGCCATCTCTGCTCTGTAGTCACTAAGAACTGTCTGCTGCAGTTACCCAAACTTGGAACCAACCTCGTCTCCATTGCCGTGCCTCTACACTGGCAGGTGTACTGCTGTGCCCCAAACGGCATGAATTTCAGTTAATAATGAATTGAAAGGACTTGTATATTTAAAATATCACATAGGATATACTTCTACTAAAAATTATTCATAGTTTATCTGAAATTTAACTGTGTATTATGTTTATGTTACTTTGCTAAATCTGACCAACTCACCTTGCCTTTACCACCCACCACATCCTTGGGACACTGTTCTAGGTGTTGGCAGGGACTGTAGGAAACAAAATCTATTTTAAAAAATCCAGACCAGAAACAATGCTTAGCTAGTAAAGGTGCTTGCTGCTACGTTTAACAATCCGAGTTTAATCCCTGAGTCTCATATGTTGGAAGTAGAGAACTAGCTCCTGCAAGCTGTCCTCTGACCTTCACATATGCACCATGGCGCACAGGCACATGCACACACACACACACACACAGTTAATGTATAAAATTCTAAAAATTCTTTTGCACATGGAGCTTGTGTTCCATAGCTAGAATCAAGGGTTTTCTTCTCTTCCAATGCTGCTTTGGCTCAAGAGTTGTAAAAGTCATAGTTAGAGAAGTCCAGAAGTGTGCTGAGTCTTGGCTCTAGTGGACTGTCAGTTGTGCTGTTGAGCTGAGGAGATCACATGGTCCTTATCTCTACAACAAGGCCCTGGTGCAGTTATGGTGAGCAAGGGAGGTGATGAACATGGTAATTATTGGTGTAGGACAATAGATGGCATCAGGTGACACATGATATTCTCTCTTAATTGTTAAAATTGTTTAATTTGTTTCTGCAGCCCCTTGGTTACAAAAAGCCCCTCAAAGGCAAGGATAATGTCCTAATTGCTTCGTGTTTTAGTCTTTTTTTTTTACTTTATTTATTTATTTTTTAAATTACACTCATGATATTCATTAATTACACTCATGATATTAATCACATTTGTAGTATTCATAGACTACATTCACAGTATTCATTCAATTATATATATATAATATATATATATATTTTTAATTTTAAATGCTGAATGTCATTTATTTAAGGGGGGAGGAGGTCTTAAATACAGGCTTACAGCACAATGGGAGGACCCCGGAGGGCAGAAATTCGCTACTGATGTTTTACAATCTTGCTTCTAATCTGTTAACGCCCATTATTCAGGGTACCAGGCAAGGAACTTCCCTTAAGCCTTCAGGAGGGTGGAACCTGGCAGGGAATTAGCATAGGGAGAATATAAGGTGAAGGTCCGCAAGCAAGGCAACAGTTACCCAAAACGGGGGCCAGGGCCCTACAGGTCCCCCTTTTATTAAAAAAATGAGTTTCTGACTTGGGTTGCGTGGGACGTCAGCAGGTCACCTTACCCGTCATGGAGACACCTGCCCAGGCCATACAGGTGCTCTGTCTTAGGTTGGTGAGTGCCTTTGACAGGATACTGGTAAACAGTAGGGACTCCATGGACCAGGCTATGGGTTACAACGGTACGTACTCAAGTCCTGATAGGACGTGGATTTTTGACTGCCTCCTATACAGCAAGGGGAAAGGGAATTTTGGAGTAGCCACCACAACAAAGAAGGCCAAAGACCTAGATTCAGAGAAAATGTGGCCTTCCTTGGAGCCTGAATTATACAATGTATATATTACCCCCAGGAAACATTAACATTCACATCGCTTGTTTTTATGGATGCTGGGTAGACTGGTTAGAGCTGTGCCTTTAAAATAGAACTCTCTAACTCTTATAGACTACTTTAAAAATATTATACGTTCTCCATAAATGTTCATTGTTTTCTTGGGCATTTAACTGATCCTAATATATATGCATATATATATATCCTAACTGATGCTTATATATATACATATGCATATGTATATATATACACACACAATCATTTATAATAGCAATGTGGAGAAACTGACATATAGTCCACAATTTACTTCCTTGGGAGAAAAATGGTGCAGTTGTGTCACAGGGATGCACCTTGAATATAATGCCTGAAAGGTATCGAATCTCTGACATCGGAGGATCTCTACAACCAAATAAGGAACATGAATGGCCTTAAGATGAGTCACGGTCCCCTAACAGTATCTTTGGAGATGAGTCTTCATACAGGATGAAGAAACCAGACCTTGGGACTCTAATCTCATCTCAAAGATCACATCCTCTATTTGACAAGGGGAAAGTTGGAGCTGGATTTTTATGAAGGCAGCTGGTTGATTGTCTCACATGGAGGACTGAGCAGGTACCCTGGCCACTTAAGAAGTCCATTTTTATAATACAAATGTATCCCATCTAGGATTAGATGAGGAACTTCACCTACAAGCAAGAATATGGTTTGGTGGTCTTTGAGTTTATTAAAATCTTAGAGGACAGCAAATGTGTGATCCAACTGATGTTATTCTTCAGTCCCATCCCCACTGATGACAGCCATCCTTTTCATTGATTCTGGACTTGAGTTTTGGGTCCTCAACATAGCAACATAGATCCTCAGTAATAGATGACTGGGATTAACATGCTACTCCACAGTCTAGTCAATATGTGAATTTTAGAACACACAAATGGAACAAATCAAATGGAATTAAACTTCAAAGAACATTTTTTGGGTACCAAGGAATGAAAACAGGCTCTTATGTACGCAGGTAAGTGCTTTACCATTGAGCCATATCTAGTCCTCATTTTCTGGTTTTGAACTAGTGCCCAGGTTAGCCTTGAACTTTCTCTGTAGCACAAGAGGCTGTGAACTTGAGATCTTCCTGTCTTGCCTTCCCAAGTAGCTAGGATTCTAGGCCTGTACTGCCAGATCCATCTGGGACTGTTTCCCAGGGGGTGAGCAACACATAGCTTGAATCACTTCCACCCCTCTGAGATGACCTCTGAGGCCCCATCTGATAGCCACTCATCAGGCTGGTGCCTTCAAACTTGCTTAATCCCCCTATTACCAGATGGTCACACCTTGTTATTCTCACGGTAAGAGAGCGCTTCAAACACCAGAGCTTCTCTTTGCTCATCTTCCCCCCCTTCTCCATGAGACTCCTATGCACTGAATTGAGGTATCACTAAGCAGACAAATGTCACCCTAGGCTTGGTAGCAAAAGCAGCAACAGAAACCGCAAAGCAAAGACGATTTCTCATACTAAGGTCCTGTTGGATAAACTCATTCCGTTTTGTTTTTATTTTGTCAACCTAGGTCTATTAAGAGGCTGCCCTGGAGTTTGGACAGAAATAGGTTTTAGTGATGTCACTTTCAATGTTACCCTCTGTTGACCTGACATCAAGATGGTCAACAATTACCCACACGGCAAAGACTAGGGGTATACCCCACTGATGCAGCACTTGCTCAGAATGTGTAAGGCCCTGGGTTCAGTCCCTAGGCCTGCAAACAGAAAGACATATGTAGGTAAATGTTATCCCAGTGACAGTGATGCTGAGCATGCGTCCAACAAGAAGAAACTGGACTAAGACTAGCACCTGACCAGGCCACAGGCTATGGCAGTCACTCCACTGTCCAGTGTCCCTGCTACCTCCCTAGGTTTCTCTCCTGGCTGTCTGGACAGGCAGGAACAGTTGCTCAACCACAGGCCTCTGTGGAATGGATCACGTAGGCAGGTCAGGGCCTGCCGCCACAAAGCTGCCACTGGACATTACTGTCAACTTCAGACAGCAGCCTGCCCCCTGCAAAGAGATTTCAAACCCCACAAGCTCAGCCCTCCATCCCCATGTTCTCCCAGCCTTATAAAAATAGAAAGAACACATGTTCCCATTAGTCGCTTGCTTGAGGGGTGCTGTGGGGTATATGCAAGCAGCCTGCACACTGGAACCAAATTTGAATATCATTTGCATCTTCCAGGTAGACAACAGATACCTCATCAAAACCACACGCTCCCCTCCCCCACCTCCTCCTCCTCAGCAAGACACCGACTGAGGCAGACCAGATGACATTTCCTGGGAACAAGGCCTCTCGTTTGTATGTTTTCAAATCCACTTGATAAGGCCCCTCCTGGCGATGACGGAGGCCCACCCCAGCTGGAGAGGCCTTCGGAGAAGCTTTTAATTACACTTCCGCGTGCCAAGAGTGGTTTGTCTGTGCACAACAGAGACAGGTCCTGGGGGAGCCATAAAGACAGCCACTGTCTTGGCCCCCGTGTGTCCTGAGCTCTTGAGGGTTCTGGGGCAGAGGCAACCCTTTTAGAAGGCCTTGGGGGTGGGGGATGAGGACCAGCCATCTTTCCCTTCTGGATGAGCCCTGGTAACTCTTAGAACGGTGACCAGAGAGCAAGAAAGAAGGGACGAAAGTGCACTGGCTGTCTTAAGGTTGTGTCACCCTCAGCCAGAGGGAAAAAGCCTGGAAAAGCCTTCATGCCCTACAGGTGGCTTTGTTATTGACCCATGCATCCATTCTGGGAGGGGAGCGAGCCCCAGAGCAGGGGGTGTCCTCCATGGCTCTGACCTGCCTTGACCTGACCTTTGTCACTCTATCAGGCTGTGTGGTCAGTAGTTATCAACTGTCAATAAACCATCCAAACACACACTTTAATTCCGAATATGGCAAGGCCCATCTATTTGCTGATCGATCTTGGACTTGTAAGTTGACAAAATGCACAGTCCCTTGTCTTCTTATCATAATATTGAAAATATGTGCTGCAACAAATGGAATGATCTAGACCTCTTGAGCTCCACTCCTGGGGCCCCTGGTAAACACAGGACGATTGATTGAGATAAAAGGTGACTAGGAGGTCTGTGATGTGCTTCTCAAGAAACTGAGGCCCCTGGGCCATGGGCTAGGGGACTAATTAGGCTTCCAGAGAAAATTTACCTACCCCAACGCTACGCAGACAGGTTAACACTCCTTGCTTTGCCCCAGTCATCTGGGGAGTGTGTCACACAGTTTGCATGTGTGCAAATAATTTAAGCAAAAGAACCTGGGCGTATGCCATCTACTTTAACAGATATTTACAGTGACTTGATGTCTTGATCCCAGACCCATTTCCACTTGTCCTTGTGCTCGGTTGGTTTGTCTGTGGCTTTGTAACACCCTCGTTTTTCTGTTCTTTCCTAAGAAAGCAATGTTGTGATTTTACTTAGTTCTGTATGTGGGGTGTGTGTGTGTGTGGTGTGTCCAGAAGCCAGAGACTGACATTAGATATCTTCCTCAATTGTACTCCACCTTATTTTTAAAATTTTTATTATTTCATTTTATTTCTTTTGTGTGTATGCATCTGTACATTTTTTGTATGTGTGGGTACATAATGTATGTGAATATACGAGTATGTGTCTGCACATATAAGTGGAGGTCTGAGGGTGATGTCAGGAATCATCCTTAATCATGCTTCCAACTTGTCGCATTCAGGCAGAATCTCTCACTCAAGCCTTGAGCCCTCTGACATAGCTAGTCTCATTAGCCAGAAGCTCTGGGAACCCTGATTTCTGTCTTCTGAGGCTTTAGTTACAGGTTTATGTGGTTTTCAGAAGATCTGAACTCTGGTCCCCATGCTTGCTCCAGGAAGCACTTTAACCAGGGAACCATCTACCCAGCCTCCCTACCTTATTTTTTGTGACAAGGTCTCTGCTTAGACCTGAAACTCGCAGATTTGGTACACTAACTAGCCAGCAAGCCCAGGAACTCCCCTGCCCACCTCTGTCTTCACTTTCCCAGCACTAGGATCAGACGTGTGTGGCACTATGCCTGGCTTTTTCACGTGGGCATTGCGGATTGAACTCAGGTCTTCATGTTTCACACAGCAAGCCCTTTACCAACTGAGCCATCTCCCAGTCCTAATGGTGTGTTTGCAGGAGAGGTCAGATACCATAACTGGGGTTGACCTCCCAGTGTGGAGGAGGCTTCTGGGAGTGCTAAGACATCCTTTGTTTCCCAGTTATGGGGACAGAGATAGAGGCAAGGTCTGAATCACTCACGTCCAGGTGGGCCAGTGGACAGAGGTGACACTCCAATCGGCAAAATGAGCAGTCCAGGTGACAGTTTCTGGAAAGTTGCCTGTAAGTTGCATGTAAAAATGCATCTATCCCTTAGATTTCCAAGGGACTTGAAATGGGTGGACATTTCTGATATGGTTAGGATAGTTTGATACATGCTAGTTATCTTTAGTGATATTGTGCTGTTCCGATCACCAAGCCATCCTCATTCATTAAATGGGCTGACCACATGGCACAATGATCAATTGATAGACATGAATCCTAGCTTGGTTTTCTACTGCTGTAATAAAACACTTACCAAAACATACTTTGGGGAGGAAAGGGTTTATTTGACTTACACGTTATAGCCTTCATTGAGGGAATGAAGGGAGGATTCTGGAGCAGACACTGACGTGGAAAACATGGAGGAATGCTGTTACTGGCTTGCTTTCCATGGCCTGCTCAGTCTGTTTTCTTATACAACCCAGGACCACCTGCCTAGGGCTGGTACCACCCACAGTGGGCAGGGACCTTCCACACCAATAATTAAGCAAGAATATCTCCCAGACAGACTTGCCTACAGGCAAATTTTATGGAGGCATTTTCTTGATTGAGGTTCTCTCTTCCAAGAGGACCCTAGCGTGTACCAAGTTGACAAACTAACCTGCACGATGGAGACCGGTAAAATCTGCCTAAAATTTTCCTAGGTCACATGAATGAATGTGATGCATTGCTTCAAAGCAGGCATAATCTTTCCATACTCTTGATAATTTCTGTGTTTTTGACACTATAAACCAACTAATTATTAATCTTGAAACTGTCCTACTCAGAGAGACACCTGTGGTCTCTACCACCAGTGACCAGTAGCACTCTTGTCTCTTTAGGTTGACAATCCAGGATCAAATGTTGCCTGAAGGGCAGCTATACCCTGGGTAAAAACTACTGAGACTAAACCATGGTCATGGGTCATATTTTCCAGACTCTGGCCCTCACATCCTGGAACAGAATTTTGGCCTCTGTTTGAGGTCACCTCATCACTGGGTTGGGCCTCACTGCCGTGCAAATCAGTTTTCCCAGCATCCTTAGACATCTGCCATCTGCCTCTTTGACTGTTCCTACCAATCAGGGACATCTGAGGCAACCTCCCAGCACTGATGTCTCCACCAGAGCATTGTTCCCTACTGTCATTTCCTGGGCGGATGAAGAATCCTCCACAACCCAGCTAACAGCTGCTGCCATCAGCTCCCTGGGAGCCTCCTTTGCCCAGGCTACTCTGAAACCTGACATCCTTTATGCCATAAAGTTAGTGGTTGTCCTAGCAAAAAAGGCAGATGGCTTCCTCTCTGCTTGTCTCTATTCTCTAGTATGCTGATAAAAATGGTCCATAGCTGTCCATGTGTTTCTCTGTGGATGTACTTGCGTGCTCACATTTGTGTGTGTGTGATGACATGTACATTGTGTATGGGCATATGGAGATTAGAGGTCAAACCTTGGGTGCCATCTTCTGGAACCATCTACCTTGTTCTTTGAGACAGAGTCTTTCGCTGGGACTGAGGGCTTGTCAGTTAGGTTATGCTGGCTGGCCAGGGAGCTCCAGAGATATATACCTTTCCACCTCTCTAGTGCTGGGATTCATACTGCTCACCAACATTCCTAGCTTTTAAAATTCATTGATTGATTGATTGATTGATTGATTGATTGATTGTGTGTGTGCAGAAGCCATAAAAGGAACATTGGATACCCTGGACTAGAGTTACAGATGCCTGGTTGTGAGTCACCTGACATAGGTGTTTGGAACTGAATTCGGGTCCTCTAGAAGAGCACCATCTCTTTGCTTTTTGTATGGATTCTGGGGATTGAACTCAGGTCCCCATACTTGCACCACAAACACTTATAACTGGAGCATCTCCTCAGCCCCTGATGTACCTTTTATATGGCAATAGCTCAGAACTTCATTTAAGATGGTCATTGGAGTCATTGAAGCAAAGCCTGGTCCCATGGACACATAGCACACCAAAGTGATTCTGACTCACCCAAGTTCACACAACCCGTTTCTTATCTCCACATCTTCCTTTGTCTGATCAAATGGCATTGCTTAGATTGAAATGGCCCAGTCTTTTGGCCTGATAAGGTCTAGGGGGACCTGAAGTCTAGTCGCCTCACAATCCAACCAGATCTTCTGTGCACCACTCATTCGTGCCACTCAACTGCTTGCCAGGAGTAGAAACTTAATTTTGGAGTACTATCTTACTTTATAAATGGAAAGACTTAGGCTTAGAGAGAGAAACTGACCAGCCAAAGTCATACAAGTGACAAGCAGCAAAGACAAGACCAAGGTACTCAATTCCCTTCCTGGTGTCTTCTGTCTTCAAATGGCAAACTCTAAAAAGTACCATCAAAATTAATAAATTAATTTTAAGAATCTGAGTTTTTAAAATACATGAACGTGGCCAAAAAATGGGGGAAACTTATCTCTTCAACTACCAGAGCATTATTTGCATTTTAAATGTGTCAATGAAAATTTCCTACAACGCATGACACATGCATCTTGTGAAGATTCTCAGCTAATGTGTGTTCAGCAGCATGTGTCATATCTGCTTTGCTAAATACTTTTTTCTGTAACTTTTGAGCTTTTTATTTTGCCCCCACTAATCAGAACTAGTCTACATGATTTCTATATCAATGAGACAATTATTTCTACCAACAAATCTAGGATTACTAGGTTTTATTGAGGACAAAACTGTTTGCAAGAGACAAATATTAATCTCACGAAAGTCAGATCTCACCATTTCATAAGTGTGATCTATCTACTTCTAATTTTCTCCCATATTAACAGCGTTAATATCTGTTATTGTTTTCTGCTTTGTTTTTTTCCCCCAGGATTTTTTTTTACAGAGCAAAATGGTCCTTGCTGATTCTTTTGTAGTGTTTCCCCAAATCAGATCACACTTCTAAAATGATGACCGCTAAATAAAGACTGAAAACTAAGAGCAACTGTTCTTATCCAATGTAAATGCCATTCTTTTACTTGGCTTCCTTTCCTTGACTCAGATATTCTAATAGTGTTTGATTTGAAAATAAAATGACTCTGGGATTGCCTGATACCTCAGGAATGACAAATGTGCTCCCATCAATTTCACATCCAGGGCAGGAGGGTGTCAAAACTGTATTTGCCTAATTCTATGCCTCCTGTTTATCACCCTCTCCCATGCCTGCAGCTCTTAGCTCCAGAGAATTCCAGCTCATCAAGAAAAAAGTGTAGAATACAGCTTGATGACATTATCACAAAGTCAGATTAACAACAAACTGTGGAAAACAAAAATTGGTTCTTTTCTGGGAAAGCCAGTTCCTTCCAGGAGGGTGGATGCTGATAATATAGTCCCTGGGATAAGTCTATCAATCAAAAGAAACTCATAATGGTAACAAATACAGTCTCATCCATTTGAACCAAGGTGACAAAAATCCAGGAAAGGAGGGGATATGAAACAAATCACCAGAAATCACAAGATAAAGGAAATAATGAAGTATTAATTATGTGTGCTAACTTCCATCATTTTCCACTTTGGTAAGAAAAAAAATGTTAAAGGCAAATTATATTTAACCATATACCACCTACAGGTTTTATAAAATACAAGCATTTGGAAACTCTGTGGGTTTTTTTGACGTTACAAAAATAGGTTAATTTTATTAATGATAACTTAATTATCACCAGTAAGTTTGTATAGGACAGTGGTTCTCAACCCCCTTGGGGGTCAAACAACCCTTTCACAGGGGTTGTCTAAGACCATTGGAAAACACAGATACTTACATTATGATTTATAACAGTAGCAAAATTACAGTTATGAAGTAGCAACAAAAATAATTGTACGGTTGGGGGTCACCACAACATGAGGAACTGTATTAAAGGGTCACAGCATTAGGAAGGTGGAGAACCACTGGTGTAGGATTTTTCAAACCTCAAGATTGTCGTGTATTTTCAACCCTTTGGAAATATACGAGTTAAGTAAATGCATGGAGTTTCCCATGGAAACACAAGCCCTCCTTCATAGAAACTCCATGTCTGCTACTGTGTACGGGTGATGGTTTCCACTGAAGAGGAACCCACAGTCACAGGATAGTAAAGAAAGTAGTGGTCAGGACCACAGAGACAAAGATCAGAACCCAGAAGCCAGTGGCTACCATTTGCTAAGGACAGTGCAAACCTTTGAGTGACAGAACACCAGAATTGAAGGGGTGGGAATTGGGACACGAGGGAGCACCTTCATAGGACACAGCCTTCAAGGGAGGGAGGATTGTTCTCTTCTCAAAAACAAAAGAAATGAAGAGGATCCAGCTTCCTCTCTAAGGGTCTCGCATCAGCAACACTGATGAGGGCGAAGAATCTATCGCCTCTGGAACTTGCTAGATAGAAGAGTCATCAGCAGAAGGATGCTGCTGACCAGGCTCCTTAGTTTATCACATAGGAGGTGATTAACCAGCATTTGGAAGATGAGAAGGGCCACCTGGGAGGTGAATTTGTGGCTCCATTCCTCATCTCATTTTGCTAACTTTGAGCTGTGTATAGTACTACCTCTGCAGTGGTGACTACTGAACCATCCCAGGGACAGAATCCTCAGACTCAGTTTATTTCAGTCCTTACTCATACCATAGTGCAAGCACACACAAAATGCCTGTGGAAGAGGGAGAGCATGGAGTGGCTTACCGATGCTCCGCTATTTCAATCCCCGTGTGATATAGAGAAAGCAACCTTCAATTATACAATTAGACCAAGCACACACTTTCCCCATCAGTGTTTATGTTTGTTACCAGTCATGTTGCTTACTGGAAAATGAAGCCCGTTTATCTATGTGGCTCATAATTCCTTCCCCGCTTCCATGACATTTTGCTGATCTGCTCCGATTTCTTCTTCGCAGCCTGCTGATGTTTCTCTTTAAGGCTGCTCCTTGGAGCTTGAGGGACTCAGAGGTGTGTGGACTGCTGAAATCGGACTTATACAGCAGATTTCTCTTGAAAAGCTCAGTTTTGTGTAAAGAGGCCCTTGGCAGCTGACTGTCAATGGGACAAGCAGGGGTGAGGGAAAGCCAGGAGGCTTCCCGAAGAGGCTAAGCCTTGGACTAAGACAGAGGACGGAGGTTGTTAGGTATAATAATACATGCTGATGCTTTTCTCAAGGATGTGGCATCTAAGAGAGGGGCACTAGTAGGAATGGCCCACACTTTGAAGGAATAACTATGTTGTGTTTACTGAACTACCAAACTACCTGCTAGCAACCCCTCCGACCATCCGGTGAATTTCCTAGAAGCGCAAATCAGAAAGTCAATAAGATACCGCCAGTTTCCAAATTCTATCTCATTGCACATAAACTGAAAGCCTCACAATCAATAATGTGTGACTGAATCACAATCAGAATTCAGTGCAGCAACACTAGACAAGCAAGACTCCAAGAGGCATCTGAGTCAATGAGTGAACTCTAGAAATTTATAATGAGATGAGGTCATATACCGGGGGTATGGAAAGAGACAGTACTGAAAGAGAGAAGCTGGTCTGCTTTTTTTTTTTTTTTTTTTTTTAAAGAATGAATACACACAGCATTAATGACCTTTTAGTGTGTGTGTGTGTGTGTGTGTGTGTGCCCACACACATGTATGTATAAGAACACATATATACAAATATGTAAATACATAAAATTTAAAGGCTAACTTCAAGTGTCGTTTTTCTTATGCTGTCCACTGCTCTTTTGTTTTGCTCTGTTTTAGACAACATTTCTCACTGACTTGGGACTTACTAAGTGATCTAGGCTGGCCAGCCAGCAAGCCCTAGGTGTCCTGGCCCTTCCTTCTCAGCACTAGGATTAGAAGCATGTGCTATCACGTGAGCCTGTTTTTGTTGTTCGAGACAGGGTTTCTCTGTGTTGCTTTGGCTGTTCTGGAACTAGCTCGGTAGTCCAGGCTGGCCTCAAAACTGTAGAGATCCGCTTGCCTCTGCCTCCAAGTACTGGGGATTAAAGGCGTGCGCCGCCGCCGCCGCCGCCGCCACCGCCGCTGCTGCTGCTGCTGCTGCTGCTGCCGCCGCCGCCGCCGCCACCACC
>CABHPP010145147.1:19995-42440 GCA_902168425.1 Peromyscus attwateri
AGGCTAGCAGAGCAAGCATTTTGTCACTAATTACCTCTTACCCTTTGCTTCTGCTGCTCTAAAGTCAGAAAGGAGTATCTCCGGCAGCTTTGAGTCGCTACATCCTCAGCTTCTTTTCTGACTGACCGAGAGGTCAATGTCTGACCCAGAAATGCCCCTCTTGATTGCTATCTGCCTCTACCTACCGTAGTCACGGATGCAGGAAGATCCGTGAGGGGAATTCCAGTTCACTAACTACTATTTTGGAGGTAGATGTATTTTTTTTTTTTTCCGGAAGTGTCAAGGTCAGCCTTCCAAATGGCTTTGGGAAAAAAGTCATCATCCTTTCAAAATCCGTTTAGCAGTGCAAACTGCCTCTGCTCCCATATGTGTAGACACCACCACTCGCCTTTTCTCATCGTCTACCCCTTCCCATTTATTGCTCTCATATTAGTAGATTAAAAGATCAGAAGTGCCAGCTTTTAGCAAATACAATCATCTTCCATCACACACGGATTTCCATGAGAATGAACATAAAGTTATTAGAGGGAGAGAGATGAGTCCATTACATGTAGTCTGAGCTTGCGGTCTGATTTCTGTTAGGCATGCCCCAATTTCTTTTAAGCACTGGGAATGCGTTCATTTTCCAGGTTTATAAGTGGGGATCCTATGTATCTGGAGTGTCATTTAGAGGATTATTAATTTACTAAATGGTACCCCAGTGCCCTGAAAGAGTTAATTCTCTTTCAAGAGATAAGCAATTTATTTTCTATTTAGCAGCAGGATCAGGCCCACTGCTTACAAATGACTATGAGCCCCTTAGAGAGGGAGAGAGAGATGCTATATAAATATAATAAATATTATAATTATGATTGTAATATAATGTCAACTCATGGTATTATTTTTATATATACTCCCTCCTAGTCTTTATCTAAAAAAGACCAGATTGACATTATATGTGCCCTGTCACTTTTACATTTATTTGGGGAACATAAAGGCTGAATGATATGTTGGACTCTGGCTAAAAACTACATGTAACTAACCCATCAATCAACACATACTCCCCAAACCCTGTGACAAATAGAAAGGACAGCTCAGAACCTGCCTCGCTTGAGATTCCAGTTAGGCTGAGTACGAATGCTACACGTGCAAACACCTAGCTAGAGGTAACAGCACACACTAACAGGAAGCTCACAAGACGTCATCTTACAGGAGGGACAAGTCAACTGTGTTCTGAAGCCACTGTCTGTCCCTGACCATCCCACTCTGGGCATCTTGAGAGTGAACATCTTAAGCTTGATTCCAAAGCCAGTCTTGCCACTTCCTGTCTGTATAATTTTCATTAAGTTGTTGCAAGCCACTGACTAGAGATGTTACATCTGCAAAAATACTCTGTAAATATACACGTGTCCCACAAGCCCAGAGAGCAAGTCTCCGACAACAAGCACTCAACAATAAAAGGAAATAATAGGTGATGAGATTCCGCATGCTTGGAAACTCCCACAGCCGCCAGAGTCTGGGGCTTCACTTTTAACAAGACTCAAAAAGGATAGGAGAGGTCTGAGACGGAGAGGACACGCATGAATTTGCAAGGGATGCCGTGACAAAGTGCCCAAACTGGGGACTTCTACCACAGAAACACTTTGTCATAGTCTGCTGGATGAGAGTTCAAGACGAAGGTATTGGCAGGGCTGCTTTCCTGTGAGGCCTCTCTCTTCATGGGTAGCTGGCTGTGTCTCCCTATGTCTTCAGGACTGTCCCTCTGCACACTTAGAGGCTTCTGTCTCCAATACAATCACACTCTGTAGTAACAGGAGTTAGAACTTCCACACATGACCTTGGAGGAGTGCTATGACCAAATTCCTAACGGAATGAAGGGAGGGATGATGTTGGCTCAGGGTTTCAGAGGGTCTGATTTATATTCTTCTCGTCCTGTGTGCTTGGACATCACAGATGTGGATTGTGTGGTGGAGGAGAGCCATTTACATCAACATAGTCAGGAAGCAGGGAAATGTAACAGGAAGGAGTCGGGAACAACATACTTTTCTCTTCAATCACCCCAAAGGGCAACATTGATTGAAGACAAAGCCTTCAATACATGAGCCAGTGGGGAATGTGTCATATTCAGTCTACAACCAATGATCTCATGACAGCATATACATTTCTAGGTGAATCTAGGGCTTTATTTAACATGACAGATTTGTAAGCCTATGGGATAGCCTCCAATGTTTACAAAGATTAGAAGACTATGGAAATGCTTTTGTGAATGGAAGTCACAGAGATATGCTTCTGTGTGGACATTTTACTCAACAAATAAACAACTCCCCTGCCCCCGGAGAGAATAATTAGAACTCCCTGTATATCACAATAATGTGTTGATCCTTCATGTAAACTTTTTACTGGAGTTGGTAGTGTCTCGTCTAGAAGTTTCCACAGATGGGCGCTCCTTGAGATCACTTCCAGATCCACTCAGCCTAACAGGAAGTTACTAAGGATGTCTGACCAGCTGTCTTCTTGAAGCCTTAGCTCAGCACCGAGACCCCATGGCTTGTGTGAATCCATTCTCTTTCCTGTTTCCTACTGGTGTCCCAGTCTCACTAACTCCCCTTTCCTCTCTCTTTTCCTCTCTCCATGAATATAAAAATGAATTATTCAGAAAATCCCATCATATTTGAGGGGGCATAGGGTAATTATTCCATTGTTTATTATTTTACCAAATACATACCAAATATGTACACCAATCTTTCCACCAACTGAATCCTAAGTTTAGCTTTTCTTTGGTAAATATTTAAAAATTTAAGAAATCTTAAAATGATTTCTAATATGTGTAATTTATTCAGATGGTATGAAGCACACATGTTAGATATACTCATCACATGACAATACATACATATATGCTCTCTTGGATGGGGATTTTGAAAAACCTTTTCTCTTAAAATATAATTATATATATTGAACTTATATAATGAAATTCAGTAATTATAACTGAAAATATATTTCTACTATAATTTAACACAATATATCATGAATATATATTTCATAGACTATCACTTACATAAGATACATTTAATACAATATATTAAATATGAAATCAACATAGTGTATCTTATATAACACAACCTATAAATAATGGAATAGAATTATTAAATGTATAAAACATATTTATATTTCTATCATAGAAAGAATAATTATATCATTAAATATACTTTAAATATTCATATTTATAAAATTCTCTATGTACCCACAATTATACATGCACTAATGAACTTATATCCAAAATAGCTGGTTTGGAATGGCCTAGCTTTGTTATATGCATGGGAATTTTCTCTCCCCCTTAACCAATGGATGTAGAGATCCTTTTCGGTTTCTCCCCTTAGTGTTAATGTAACTCAGCACTTTGTAACCACCAGGTTAGACAGTTCACACAGAGGAAAGGGATCGGGCTTCTGTGACTCCATTCAAATCTGTGAGATACATACCAGTCAAAAGTCAGGTCCCTTCTAAAACTCAACTCAGTGTGATGTCTTTGTAAAAGAAGATTATTTGAAAGTAGAATTTTCGCTGAGTAGATTTGTGTAGTGGCCTCCATAAGAAAGATGTGGTCCTTTGGTGTCAGGCAGAAGCTGATGGGAGGCGACTGAGTGACACTCTCCGTGCTCTCAAGTGGAGTGTCCGTGCAGCACGCACACAGCACACATCATACGCACTTATGTCTGTGCCCTCTCACCTCTGCCCACCTCTGATGAAACTCTTTTCACACATACAGATAGCTATCCCCTCACATCCGCAGCTTCCGTGTCTGCAAATGCGATGAACTGCAGATGAAAGAGTGTTTTGAAATTTACACCTTTACTGGACATGCACAGACTTTTTATTATTGTTCCCTAGACAATAAAGCATAAACAGTGTTTACATTGTGTGCAGCACTGTAAGTGATTTGGAGATGATTTACAGTATATGGAAGCATGTATATAGCTTATATGAAAATATCTATGCCATTTTATATAAGGGACTTGAGAGACAACAGATTCTGTTGTCTGCAGGGGCTCAAAGAATATCTAATGGCTACCAATGATCACCATATAATGGATATAATTTATAAATGTATATACATATGTTTCTATACATACATGCATTATATATATGAATTCTCATAATATGTACATCTCTTTACATTTATATAATATATAATAAACAAACCGCATTGTTTTCCCATCTTTATTCACTAAAATAGCTCCCCGTACCTTTTCTAAGACCTCCCAAAAGAATTCTGCTTTTTATCTACAGTACATTCATTAAATTAAAAAAATTTATTTGTGTGTGTGTGTGTGTGTGTGTGTGTGTGTGTGTGTGTTGTGTGTATGTGTTCTGCATGCATGCTGGTACCCATGGAGGACAGAAGAGAGTATCAGATCTCCTGGAGCCAGAGTTACAGGCAGTTATAACTGGCCAAATGGGTGGTGGGAACCAAACTCCAGTTCTCTGAAAGAGTAGTAAGTGTGCTTAACCATTGGTTTACCTCTCCAGCTCTAACATTCTTTAGGTTTGGAAAGATAAGTAAGCCAACTGGTTGGGAGGAATATCTAAGGTCTGTAGCGTTATCCTATAGGGAACATCCTCTTCCCTCCCTCCCGGTCTCATTTTCCCCACATGCCGAGATGTCTGAAGTCTGTAATCATGTAGCCCACCCTGACCATCTCCCCTTCTGTTTTACCGTGCCATTGCCCATAGCTGAATGGCAGTTTCTGGAGCCTGAGCCTCTCCAAAACTTTTAATATGCAGCTCTTACTTTGCTTGTGTGTGCAGTAGGCAGGCACTGGGAGGGAATTAAGTCTAGAAGCAAGTATCTGCCTATGGATAACAGGAGTCCATATGCACACACACTGGCTCCCTTTCACTTGGGTATGTGGTCCACTCTTCCTTGGGTTTTACCTAGGAAATCAAGTTCCAGTTGCCCACAAAAGGGGATTGATTGATAAAGAGCTTCTCACTAGCATTCTCTTCCCTTTCTTTTGTCTCTCCAAACTTCTCCCTATTCCTGGTATCACCTTACAAATAAATGGCTACTTCATTGAGAGTAATAAAGATGCACATTCATTTGACTGGCGTGGTAACAGTATTGCTCTTAATACATAAAATCGCAGCCCTGAGGGGAGATGGTTGGAGTGGTTTGGGGGCCACAGAGTTCCCGGGTTCCAATGTCTTACAAAAGGAGAGGAAATGGTTAAGCAGCAATAGTCACAGAACATGGTAAAACCTCCAACCACAAGCTTAAAAGCATCAGCGGGGGCAGAAGGAAATGGCTCTGGTGTGTGCGATTATATCCTCTACCCTAGGGTAGATCTAAAGGAATAGAAAGTTCGGAAGTCTCCCCAAATCCCTCACAACTTAGGGAGAAGCCAATGAAAGGAGGACCAGTCTAGACTTCTTTGAAACACCTGCACTTCTTAAGTCATGTTAAGGACTTGATGTTAACTGTCCCCAAAGACTCATGTTGGAGGTTTGGTCACCAGTTTATGCGCCATTGGGTTGTAAAACTTTCAGGAGGGGAGCCTGATGTGGGGGAGGAACTTAGGTACTAGGGACCTGTCCTTGAAGGGGATGTTAGAAATAATGACCATGCTTCTTTTTGCTCCTGCCTGCCCCCTGCTGTGACAGCCCACCTCACTATGGGCCCAAAAGCAGTGGAAACAAGAGATGTGTATGTAAACCCTGAAGCTGCAAGCCAAAACAAACCTTTCTTCTTGTTAAGCTGTTTTACTCGGGCATGTTGTCCAAGCCAGAAGTCTAACATAAGCCAGGAATGTAAATTTAAGAGAAGCCCTATGACCAAGGGTCATGCCTTGGGGGCCTGCTTAGTTATGTAGCTCTTGATTTCTATTTAAACCCTGATTTTATGTCAAGACCCCTGAAGACTGAAGATACACCTGGGGACATTACCTTGTCCCTCTTCCAATGTGGCCATGCGAAATAAATCACATTCTTAATGAATTTTCACAATTAAAAAGAAAAAGAATAGAAGCCCTTTACACAGCACTGTAACACCTCCTTCTTACTGGAGACAGGAAAACTGTATGGGCTTGAGTTTTACATAACTAGATAGGGACATCAGGATACCAAATTCTATTTCCCAGTAGGTGGGGTAAACCTCGACAGAGAACATTTAACACAGTTTCGGGAGATGGACAGAATCTCTGGTTTCTGGGACATAGCCTATCAGCAAGTTTCTTCCCTTGAAGAACTAAAGGTATTCCCAGCAGGTAAAATACAGTCAGGCTAAGAGGAAAGTCAGGTATCAGATGAAGCAGGGTGCTGGTCAACATCTCAAACATCTGTCAGCACAAATAGATGATGCCTGTAGAGTACCACACATGAAGTAAGAACGAGGCAAATGCATGAATAAAAACAGAATAATTATGCTTTCAATAATGGCAAGCGAGTCTCTTTCAACTGAACCTTCCAGTGAAAACAACGTATGCTGGATAAAACAGTGAAGAGGCCTTAAACACACCATGAAGCTATGTGGGATGAAAGAGTTAGCCAAACCAAGGAAAGTACCAGAACTGTGAAATCAAGCACTCATTACCCACAGGCATTTGCTGATGGAGACAGCTGTTAAGCCAGCAAATTTGGTTTGGATAGTTTTTCTGTGTTGAGGAGGGAGCTGATTTAGGGAGATGAATCTAGCAGGAAACTTCCCTGTATTAAGCAAGGATCCTTCCCCTAAAATAATCACACTTAAAGATGAATGGGAAAAACATATATAATATTTAACTATTTTACTATATCCTGGTTAAAAGGAATAGAGAAAATATGTAGGCTTTTGTGAAAAACCTTCACAGTTTAGGGACAGTGACATCTATGTAAGTAATTCTATTTTCAACCGTGTCTGTTTTGTGCTACCCGGACTAAAACTTGTTTATTCATTCTGTGTTGATCTGAGCCTCAGTTTATAGTCTAAGGTCCAGACTTACATCACTGGAAGGGAGTCCCTAGGTTTCTTAAGTCATGCTATTGGTTATGTCTTGATGAATACTCATGCATTCAAGAGAGAGATGAACATTCTCTTGGAAGAAAACCAACCCAAAGAAATGAGATTTCCTTTTGTGCATCTCATGCTACAGAAGGGTTTCACATGACAGACATTTACTGAAGTTGGTAGCAGATGACAAGCTATTAAAATAGTAGAATGAGAGAAACAAAACAAAACACCCCAGTCTGGATCTTAGGCTATAACCTGAGGCTCGGATCATCAATACAGAATTAATAAACACGTTTTTTAATTATTAGCACAAATTAGACACCACGGTTGAAAACAGAACTACTTACACAGAGGTAAGGAATGTTAGTGAAAGAAACAAAAAGAAACAACAGAGAGGAAACAGGAAAAGAAAAATAGTCAATGTCCTTGGAGCAAAGAATTAAAGGAAAGGGGAAAAACATCATATATGTAAGGGGAAAATATCTCACACACACACATCAGAAATGAATGTACGCATGTAGTAATTTAAGGGCACAGTATATATATTATAGGAAAAATGATACCAATTGGTTGATGTTGACTCTATTCTTTATGAGTTGAGAGGCTAGTGAGAAATTGTTCATTCAATAACTCCTCTGTAAGCAGAACATTTGGATGAGTATTAGTCTTCTGCATAGATTTTAATTCCTCCCAGAAGATAAGAAAGTGACATTTTTCAGTGTTTTTTTTTAAAAAAGCTTTTCTGAATATAATATCCAGTCAAGTTTATTTTCAAACACAATCTCAACAGACAGAAATTCTCAAACATAGAGATAGCACTGATAAGCTCAAATAAATCAAAAGCATGATTAAATGATACTGTTTAGTGCCAGGGCACAGCAAACAAAGGTCTACAAAGCTCCCAGAGAAACAATGCATACTTTCCCAAAATTTTATGTCCTGCTAGGGTATCCTTCTATTCATTCAGTTAGTTTTGTTGATTTTATTTTTTTATTTTATTTCTTTATCAATGTGATACACACATAAACACACACACACACACACACACACACACACACACACACACATACACACACACCCCTAATCAATATCATTAGGCATACAAAAAAGTTAAAACATAGCATTTCAACTTTTTCTAAATGTCTACTTAAAGGAAAAAAATCCTGATGACTGGAGGGTAGAAAGGGAGGAAAATATTGGCTAGACAGAGGGTGGGCAACAGGTTTAAAACATAGATTGATGGGAAATTCATTCTCATGTTCTTTAGCCTGGTTGTTTGAATAAAGTTCACCACAATTCATTACATACTTAGAATGTTTATTTTATTTTAATTATGCATACCTGTGTATCTGTGTGGGGATATGTTCAGCGCTCACAGAGGACCGAAGAGACACTGGGTTTGCTGCAACTGGAGTTACAGAAGTGGTTAGTAGCCAGCATAGATGCTGAGAACCCAACTCTGGGCCTCTGCAAGAAGCAGTGCATGCTCCAAACTGCTGAGCCAAACCTGCAGCCTCTGCACACGTTTGTAAAGAACTAGTAGACAGGAGTTGCAAGTTTCACCTAGGAAATATGCCAGGTTTCCTGATTTTATCATTACACAATGTGTACATATGCCAAATTATCACGCTTCACCTCATAAATATGAGCAAATATATAACAACCAAAATAACAATAAAGAACAATTCTACTTCAAGATAAGAGTCATCTAACTAAGAGATAAGTCACAAACACAAAATAGAGAGAGCATGGATCTCAAAACATGAGCACTGAATCATTATAAACAGAAACATGAGAATACAGAAGCAAATATGGGTTTTTAGTTCCATAACAGATGGAAAATGTCTCAGATTAGTACAAAGTAAAATAACAACCAGGAGATATTAGGAAATGGAGGTGGGAAATGGGGCAGCTGTGTGCTAATGTACTCATTCATGTTTTCAGCAGGGCGTTGGTCAGTAATGTTTAAGATTGAAACATGGTATCAGACAAAAATGGATCTAGACAGTATTTCCCCCCAATATCGTTTTTCTTTCTTAATCATAGATTGATTAGGAACTATATTTTGATGAAATAGATCAGAAATTCTTTTGATTTTACCTTTATAGTGTTTTTTTTTTTTTTGGTCAATTTCTAATAGTTTAGTGCTATTAAAGTCAACACTTGTCGAGTACGGCGTGCGAGTGCTCACTGTACCAGTAGGAGTTTCTGAATTAAGAGGACGGCACCCACAGAAGTAGTCAGGAGCAGCCACATGCACCTGTAACACAAATGCTCGTGGAAAGATCCGGCAAAGACAGGATGGCTGAAGTGTGCTGGCCACAGCCTAGCCACAATGGGGCCAGTTCCAGGCTCAGTGTAAGATCCCGTCTCTAGGGAACAAGGAACAATACATGTGGACACCCTTTGTCCTCCTCTGCCCTTTGCATCATATACACTGGTATGCATACGTTTTTCCCACATGCACACATCTGTGCACACACTCATACAAAATGAATTCAACGCTCCTGACTTTTAACATACATGTTCTCCTGTTGAAATTTAATTGAAAACTAAAACTCATGCCTATTAATGGCCAAGAACAATGACAATTTGATTTTTTGTATACCCTGTGTAGTTATCACCAAACTCCACTGCCAACCCACCCATCACCACCCACAGTCATCATCTGCAAGTGTGTCCGCCATGCACGTGTGTGGCCGAGGACACAAATTTCTGCCCTCTTACCTCATTTTCAGTAAATAATGCAGTATTAGTCATTAGAGATCCCACAATCCTTTTCAAATCTCAGTTTCTTTGGAACACAGATTTTCTGCTTCTGTTGTCCAACCTTCTGTTTTCTTCTATGTACATATGGTAAGTGGTCACAGAATCTAGAGATGGCTGTCTTGGGGAGCTGAACGTGTTGGTAAGTTTTGTTCTCTTCTTCGGATCTCACAGTTTTACGTTCTGCACAGTGGGCGGGTGTCATTTTCACAAAAGCAAAGTTATCATGCTACCGAAAAACAAAAACAGGATCCTTAATCCAGGTTAAGATTGTCTTCCTGATTTTCTAGGGGACGAAGAAGGAAGTTAGAAGTTAAAAGATCCTGAGAATTTGAGGCAGAGAAGAGGGGAAAGCCGGTGACAGTCACAGACTCCCAATCATCTTCATTTCTCCGGCCTCATTTTGCTTGTGGTTCCAAGCTGAAGGATGCTCACTCAGTTCCAATATATCTTCTTAGTGTTTTTCAGAAGATCAAAGGCCCTGGGAAGAGCTACTTGTTGAACTTTAGTGGCCAGATCTAACTCTGACTCAGGTACTTTAATCCTTGGGGTACCTGAGGATATCAAAAGAGTACCCCCACTCCACCCCCGCCCCCCTCCTGTATCCCATATCTGCAGATTAACAGCTTCAGCCATTAGCAGATTGAAAATTCCTTCCCTCACTCCTCTAGTAGGGGGAGCCTCTTCCCTCTTAATAGTATGTAATTTCTGTTGTTTCATTTTCCTTAATAATGTACTTATTAGTGCATTTTCCTCTTATGAGCTTTCTATGTTCCTTGACTCTTCAGACTTCTGTGGAGTTTTGTGAGTATTAAATAAAATGGCTTACTTGTGGGAATGAAGCAAAGTCTATACCTTCTGTGAAGGGGAAGACAGAGCCTGACCACACTGCTCACTGGGAGGCGAAGGGCACATGTTTATGCCCTCTGTCTCCACCCCCCCCCCCCCCCAGGTCCTCATGTTCTCACGAGACCAGCTGCATGAGTGTACCTGCAGCTCTAATAATGTTGCTTGAGTCACTGACAATGAGACTGGGAAGTGTCCAGCTTCTGTCTCATAAGCCACAGATCTGAAGTGGGATCCTCCACAATGGGACTCCAATTTTTACCCTACACTAGGGATGCACTAGACCTGGCAGGCAGGATGCCCCAGGGCAGACCCATGGTACACTGCTTCAACACACAGGGTGATGAGGAGTTCAGGACTCCTACTACGCAATGCTTTCATGCTGCTTGTGGCATGAATTTGGGTGGCTGTTAGCAGCACTACATAATGAAAAGTTTTATTTGCTCCCTGGTATTTTGCAAAATTTGCGGCCCCTCCTGGCCCCTGTATCCATTAGTACCTAATGGCATCTATCACTGCATTAAATATCCCATTAGCATGAAGCAACATCCCATTTCTAATGACACACTAAATTCATGGGGGTACTCTCATTCAAGGGAAGGAACATCAGGAGTTTTGCTAGTAAAATACAATTAACGGAGCTGACAGAATGCAGTACCTACACCCTGGATGTTTTTAGCATTTTCTAAACTTTTTTTTTTTTAAATACTGCCTTCTGTTGTTATTACTCTTAAGTACTTCTCTGTTGACTGAGATAATGCCAGATGGGACATATGTTTGGTTTAGGCTATGAAAGCATTAATGTTCAAATTTGTAACTTTCCACCAGACACAGATTTAGGAGGAAAGTCACAGTTGTTGAAGTTTTGGTTGTGAGCCTAGTCTCTAATGGCTGAACCATATCTATAGTCCCCCAACCACAGTTCTAACAATAACTGTGATTATTAACACATATTATTAACACATGTATGCACTTGGGTCATATTTTTAGAGAGAACTATTCCACAGCACAAGCCCAAACCCTTTACTGTAAGAACATAACTGTTTCCAAAATATCAAAGTTTTCCTTTATGTTGCCATGGAGCAAAGACACCTAAGACCAACCCAGAACCATCCAGAGAGGTGAGGCCTGCACAGGGAATTTATCTTTCAAAACAGAGTCAGGTGAGTGAGCTTGCCATTCCACAAAGGACTCTGGGGTTCTGGGATAAACACATGGGAATCAGGTTTAGTGTGAGAGGCATTAAAAAAAAAAAAAAAAAAAAGGAGACAGAAGATTACAAAATTCAGTCACATTTCAAAATTTTCTGCTACAATAATTCACTTTATGTAGAATTAATGTGGCTGATTGAACGCTTGTGCTGTAATTTAGTTATAATTAACATTTTATGGTGAGCAGATTTTACCATCTTCTTCGTGCTGTGAACTCTAAGCCAAAGGTCAAAAATAGAGATGAAACAGATAAGCACAAAATACTCTCGCTGAAATATTAATGAGATTTTAATTTACTTCTTTAAAACACATCTTTCATCAACACCTGTATATAAAATCACCATTTTCAATTTTTTAAATCACATTAAAAATATAATGCACCGTCTCTAGGAAGCACCTTCGAAATCTGATACATGCAAGACACGGCAGGTAGTTCTGGCAGGTTCGCAGCCTGCTGTGGTGACAGGCATTGTCTCATGAAGCAGCAGCCGTTCAAGACAAGAGGCGGGAATCTCTTCTCCATTAACCAGGAGGTTCTGCCATAGAGGAATCTCTTGCACACACCAGCCAAGCAAAGCAGCTACTCTTCTCGATGCCATAGAGAGCCCCAGAGCGCAGGGACCTTTCATTTGTTCCATTTACTTTAAGGGAAAAGCTCATGTTCTGAGATGGAGCTTCAGGGTTTCCGATGGAGTGAGCCTGAGGACAAGGGCCTTTCATTCTGCACTTAAATGTCTCCAGCTAATGCCTTCCAAGCGACGGTAATCTATTCTTTGTCCCTCAGTGCCTCGAATAGAACACAGGTTCTCCCCTCCACGCTACGAAAGGACTTTTAACAGAATCACATCTCCAGACGTTTTTGTTAAATCTTACTTTGAAATAGGGTCTTACTAAGTGACACAGGATGACTTTGAACTTGTAATCTTCCAAGTAGCTGGGATTATAGGCATGTACTCCTATGCCTGGCCAAGGGTTACCATTTCTACTAACACACTAGATATTCACTCTTCTGACTTAATTCTTCAACATGTGGCTTAACATTCTCCCTATAGGGTCACTTCTGTTCCCCTTGCTGGATAATTCTTTCCTTTAGCTGGATTTACCATACCTCTGAGAGAGAGAGAGAGAGAGAGAGAGAGAGAGAGAGAGAGAGAGAGAGAGAGACTATGTGTGTATTTGCATGAGTGTTTCATGTCAAACTGTACTTAAAACACACAATATCTATTATTTATTTTGTCTATTTGTAATTAGCAGAATAAATGTCTGCTTACAGAATAACTGATTTATTGGGTTGGTACTTGGTCCTCTGGACACGAACTCCAAAGGGTTGCTTGCTTACAAAGAAGCTATCACCTGTTACTTTCTGTACCTTATCCCCCAGTGTGGGGTTAGGTATACTGATCCATTCCCTTGAAAGTGAGCCAGCCCATGACTACTTTGCCCAACAGCACATGATGGAAGTGATCTTGTGCCAACCTGGGTCCATATTTTAAGGGGCCTAGAAGGCTCTTCTCCCCTCACCTTAGAATATTTGCTCTGGCTAATTCTAGTTGTTAGATTAGAAGGTCCACTATTCACTATTCACACTAGGCAAGCCATCCCAGCCAAAGTGCTAGGTATGGAAGCTAGAGATCCATTGTGGATATATGAAACTGTCAGGCACAGACCCCATGTGGAGAAGTCTGCAGACAGAACTGCCCTGTCTATGTGTCCTCACCATCTTGAGTCCCCCAGAGAAGTACCAGACATCAAGAACAGAGTCGGATCTCCCCAACTGCTCTGTACCTACAGTCTCCACCCACAGAACTCAAGGACACCATTTGTACCATCGCATTATGGGTGCTTTGTAAGGCAGTTGTAGAGAACTGGATCATTCTCAAATGCTGTAGTACATCCCATGATCTTGCTTTCAATACACTACCAACCTCTTCTCATTCTGAAGAGAAAAGCTAGACAAAGTGTGTTCTTCTTGAAACTCTGTCAAGGATGGTGGGAATTTGGTGGGCTCTTTTCACCATCAGCAGACTTAATTAAGCAAGCAGGAATGTTGAAGCTGATGTCAATCCCCAAAGATTATAAACCTCATCAGGGCTTCATTTATTAAATATACTTCTTTGACTTCTCTAACACAGTCATTGGATCACCAGGCCCACCAAGTCCAGTGTTTTCTCTGGAAATTTTACTCAGGTTAGTTAGCACCAAATACGCCCCTTCCTCCTCCTCCTCCTCCTCCTCCTCCTCCTCCTCCTTCTTCTTCTTCTTCTTCTATCATTCAGACTTCTCCAAAGAATTGTTCACACTTGTTTCGATTTCTTCTCCTTCTGTTTATCCTTCAACACACTCTGAGTGTGCCTAACAACTATTTCCTTTCTAGTTAGAAGGCTCCCTTCACCAAAACCAAGCAAGTAAGCCAATGAACAAACAGATAAACAAAAACCCAGCTGTTCATGGCAAAGAGATAGGAGGAAACTAGAAACCCAACAGAAAGTATGGATCTCATTTGTATGAGCTACATCTTATCTGTTCAGCCACAAATCTCTGCAAATAGTCAAGACTTTCTCATCATTTATACAATATTGGAAAATCCAGACCACTAGGCATTGGACACTTAAAAATAACTGCTAGAGAAAATTAACCTGGGCCTTGATTTATCTTTTCCAAGATCAGATTCTATGAAAATCAAGAACTTTCATGCCAGGAAAATACTATCTATTATTTTTTTTATTTTATTTTAAATTACCTGTATACGTGAGAGTATATACACATGCCTGCAGGCACTTGGAGAGGTAAGAAAAGAGCACTGGATTCCCTAGATCTGAATTACAGGCTTTAGTGACCAGCCCAATGTGGAGGCTGGGAACCAAACTCTAGGCCTTATAAGACCAGTATGCACTGTTTGCTACTGAGCTCTCTCTCCAGTCCAGCTACCTACCTTTTCCACAAATGATTTACAAGCGGAGCTAGGATACACACACAAGACAGAATTTGTTCTAGATCCAAATCTTTAAGTGCAAAGGTAGCCAGCCGTTCACCCCTCATCACAGAAGCTTCTTTTTGCAGCACAGAGACCATTACAGAAAGCCACACCTATTCAAATGCAGACAACTGACCGTGGGATGCGCAATCCCAATGGATACATCCACAGCATAACCCCCATACCTGAGGCTCAGGGAACACTGGAGAGAGGGTGGAAAACTGTAAGATCCGGGGACCCGGACATCTGCTGGGAGATAGTGTCTCATGTATGGCAGGGAGGCTGTATCCGCGAAATCTCAACAATATTGTTGCTTAAACAAGACCAGAAAAATAACACCTGTTGGCAGTCAGTGTGGATGGGGAAATCTCACAAGCCCCTGCCCCCAGATGAAGAGCTATAGGTAATTAATGGATGCTGAGACGGTGGGGTGGGGGGGAATCAGTCTTCTCAAGGGACAAACTCCTGATGGGTTATCCACTGCCAAGTGGTCAGCCATCAAAACAAACACAACACAACACATATGATCAACACTAAATGGTCTCAGCAGGCTGTATTTACACACACACACACACACACACACACACACCACACCACACCACACCAATAATAAAGAAGAAGAGATCTTGAATTTGAGGGGGGAACAGGATGAGTTGGAGGGCAAAGGAAGAGGTGGAAATGATGTAAATATCCTAGGGTCTTATGAAATTCTCAAAAAAAGTAAATTAAAAACGGAAGGTGTCATTACAAATGCAACACGTCTTTCTTTTCTTTGGCTCCTGAAGCTTTGTTCCATGTCGACCACAGATGGGATAAGCTCATAAAATCTGATAGGACCTGAGGTCTGGCTTTCATGCCAGGCTCTTGTTCCACAACAAAGGTGAGCTATTTAGTGCACAGAAAGAGTCCCTGTGGTCTACGAGGGCCAAACGCTCCTCAGTATCTATGTCTTCCTGACCACAGCATTTGGAAACAGGAAGGTTTCTTAGCATGACAGAAGAGACAGTTCATCCAATTCTTTATCACATCACAGGACCGCACAAATCAGGGGGAACAAAATGAAGACCCCCCCCCCCCCCCGCCCCAGTACCATACAACAGAATACACATGATGGTTACCTGGTCATTCTTCCTATTCGGTATTCACTTTTATTGACCATATCAGCTCCAGATCATTCCATGGGCATAAAGGTGACACTAGACAGACCCAGATGCCCATAAAGAAGGCAGCCCAGCCTCTGAGTTTAATTAAGTCACTCTATTCCCTTTACTTTGTGAGAAGCTCCAAACCATTCAAAGGCCTTATTAGAATTTCAAATGGAAAACTGACTACTTTGAGCGTTGTGAATCAGCTACAAACGGCTTTTAAAACTGTGTCATGAGAACATACACTTGTAATTTTCTTCCTCCCTTTAAACAATATTGCTCTTTTTTTCCTCAAAGGTTTATTTGTTAAGAAGCTGGTAGCAATTTATTTTTGCTGAGGGCATCGGTGTGATTTGGGGGAAGAATGTGGGGGTGGCAGGTAGTGAATCCTTGACCCAGGGTTAGATAGTACCTCCCAGCACTCTACCTGCCTATGGTGCATGCCCTATCCTTAATTAAGTTCAATGCATTGATGATTATTTTTTAATTCTTCATTTTCTTTTTTTAAGAACTTGAAGTAAAAATTATCACTTACCTAGAACAACTTGCTTTTCAGGTGTTTCCAGTTCAGGAATCCAGGCCGGAAGTCCCAGACAGCCCCTGACAAGAACAGATGACTAGGCAGTCCCTCTTTCCTCTGACGGGGCCACTGGGTGGGAGAGTTCCTCCTATCTCAGGAGTCTTCTGCTTAGTCTGCGAGGATATCTTGTCGCTTTTGAGGGGTTCATTTTCCTGAAGACCTGGCAGGGTCATGGGACAGGGACATTTTATTGTTGTTCCAGGTTTCTCTTTTCAAGTCCCTGGAAGGAAAGAAAGCTTCCTCAGTGTATTGAATTAATAAAGTAACTGGAGATAGAGAGAAGTTTCCAAATGGAAGATGGTTTTTTCTTTTTTCTGACCACCCACCCATCTATCCATCCATCTGTCCATCCATCCATCCATCCATACATACATACATACATTCATATATCTATGCAATTCATCTATATATCCATTTATCCCTGCAGCCATCCATCCATTTTCTTCTGTAGTATAAAAAAAAAAGGCCCATATGGTGAGCAGAGATCATCTTCCATACTACTATGCAAAACAAGAGCATAGACAACTGGGGTATCATGGAGACTGCCTCCACCAGAAACCACCCAGAGCAGCAGAAACTCTCTGAAATGGTCTTTCTTCTGCATAGAAGGCTTAATGCTAAAGACTACTAAAACACGAGAAAAGTAGGTTGAGAGATTAAAATTACCATCTCTATGCAACAACAATTAATGAGAAAAGAAGCCATGAATTTTAAAGGGAGCTAAGAGTGGTATATAGGAGGGTTTGAAGGGAGGAATGGGAAGGGGAAAATAATGTGATTATATTATAATCTCAAACATAAAAGAAATAAAAATTAAAATTAGAACCTCAAACTTAATAAAGAGTTGTTCCTGGGTCTGGACAAAGGGGCCCACCTGTCTGGCAGAAAGACTTACTCAAGATTAATTTAACGATTTCTTGATTTATAAAGTGTTACTAGGCATCATCTATAGGGAAAACGTGCACATACTGTCAAACTGGAAGTTCGTTCTCTGCCTACTTCCCCTTTAAGTTATGTAATTCTATCCCGCGCAAAATACTTGAATGGCCAGGCAAAGGGTTGACCCCTAGTTCCCCATAAGCATGATACAGTGGATGATCCAAACACTGAGGAAAGATTTTTTGGGTTTACAGTTTCAGATGGATAAGAGTCATGGCAGAGAGGTATGGAAGCAAGGTGCTGGAGCAGGAAGCTCAGGGGTCACATGTCCATCCACATGCAGGAAAGAGAGAGTGAGCTGGAAATGGAGCCAGACTATGCAACCCTAGGGCCGACATACTTCCTCCAGCAAGACCGCACCTCCTTAAAGGTACCAGAACCTCATCAAACAGAGCTACCAACTGGAAAGCAAGTGTTCAAATACATGAGCCTACGGAGGACATTTCTCATTCAAACCACAACATACCTTTTACCTAGTTTCCTCTAAGGATACGAGACAGAATTTCAACTGAGAAGCAGGCATTGGTGAAGTAAGGTCAAGGTACAGCTCTGTCTCTCTTCCCATCTCCGAGTGCCCTTTCACAGGCATAGCCACTTCCTCCATCCCAACTCTCTTCTTGACCCAAGGCTATTACCAACCTGTTTGGCATTTCAGTGACTTTGCCAGTTGAAGAAGATCATGTAATTAGAACCATAGCTATTGCTGAGTAGTGGTCCACATAGTGAATACACATAACTTGACCAACCATCCATTTTTTTTTGAAGAGCATCTGGACTATTTACATCTTTGGGGCTATTACAAATGAAAGTACCACAAGTATTCCTGCATAGGTTTGTGTGTGTGTGTGTGTGTAAGTTTTCATTCCTTTGGTATAAAAGTCCAAGAATGCAGTCGCTAGGCTAGGTCTTATATGGATGGTCACTGACTTACAGTGGTTCAACTTGTGATTTTTCAACCTCACAATGGAGCTTTTTAAAAAACAATATACATTTAGTGGAAATGAACTTTGAATTTTGATCTTTTCTTGGACTATTGCTGTAGTTTCATACAGTTGTGTATTGATGGGAAGTAGTAATGAGAATCAGTCCCTTGTCAGTCATACAATCACAAGGGTGAGTCACACTCTACAGCATACTTTGTACTAAGTATGACACTCAGGAAGGATAGCTGTATTAAATAGATTGTCTAAATATTGTACTAAATATATCTTCAAAGTATGCTATGCTATTTTCTTTCTCTTCTTTCTGCTGCTGTTTCTCAGTTTTTTATTCTTCTTCTTGTAAGACAAGGTTTCATAGAGCCTCAGGCTGGCCTTGAACTCACTATGTAGCCAAGGATGATGTTGAACTCCTGAGTCATTTCTTCTCAGCCTTTTAGTGCTGAGATAATAAGCAGATGTGACCACGCCCAGCTGATTTATATTTTCAATTTAGGATGGATTCATGGGGAGGTAACCCCACTGTCAACTGAGATGCATCTTGAATCACACGGTTTTCTGTCTTTAGTCCTCCAGTATCACTTTACAATCCCACCAGCAAAATCCAATTTGGCTGCTCTGCATTCTTCCCAGAATTTGGTATCACCACAAATTTCATATTTTATCCATCCTAGCATGTTTGTCATGCCAGCTCATCATAGGTTTAATCTGTAGTTTCTGAATGGCTAATGACATTGAACATATTTCTTCTATGTGCTTATCTGACATTTGCACCCCATCTTTGGCGAATTTCTGTCCATGTTATTTACCTATTTTCCACTTGACCTGCCTCAATGCTGCTGAGTTGTAAGAATTCCTTCTGTAGTCTGGGCACTGCTCCTCTGCTGAATATGTGGTTTGCAAATATTTTCTTCCGATCTGCGGGTGGTCTGTTCACTGTTCCATTAAAAGTTTTCGTAAAAAAGTGCTGGATTTTGTTGAAGTCCAATTTAGCATTTCTGAAGATTTTTAAAAATTTTATGTGTATGTGTGTGAGTTTAGGTGAATGAATGTCACCCTTGTGCAAGTGCCAAGCAGAGGCCAGAAGAGGGTGTCAGATTTCTAGAAGATAGAGTTACATGGGCGCTAGGAACCAAACTCAGGTCCTTTGCAAGTACTCAGAAATGCTGAACCATCTCTCCCGCCCTCATTTAGCAATTTTTACTTTAAAAGCAAATCATGCTTTTGGCTTTATCTAAGACATCATTGGCTAGCTGTATATCCTGGAGAGCCTTTCTTCTGAAAAGATTTTTCTAAGAAGTCTTTTTCAAGTTCTATGATTTATATTTTAACTCTAATGAACTTGGAATTCATTTGTCTATGCAAGCTGGACTTGGGTGGAGTGGTATTTTTGTTTGCCTGTGGGTGCCCAACTGTGCCAGCCACACTGGCTGCAAGTCTGGCTCTCCTCCACTGGACTGCTTTTATACCTCTGTCACACTGGCTGCAAGTCAAAATCATTTGGAAATAGTCACGAAGGTCTGTTTCTGGGCTCTCTATTCTTCCAAATCGATCTGTGTGATGATGGCTATGGTGCTGACTGCCACAGCTCTGTAAGAGGTCTTCAGATCCAGTGCCATGATGTCCTTTTGCCCCATTCTTCTCCCTCAACATCACTAGAGTCGTTCTTTGTCTTTCTATGTGCATTTTAAAATACTGTTGCTTGGATTTGCAACAAACAAACAAGAAACAATGACTTCCTGGGATTTTGATAGGAATAACCTTGAGCTCACGTGCCACTCTGAGGGGAGCTGACATCTTCTCTAGCTAGTCTCGCCAATCCAGTGCATCTTGTCCGCAGAGTGCCTCTGAGTTCTCCCATAGCATCTTGTACCTCTCAGGGAGCAATTCCTGCACATATCTTGGTCGATTGGCAGCCAAGTATTTCTTGCTTTTGGGTATCATAAGTGACAGTGTGTTGTTAATTTTAGTTTTCCTTGGCATCATATAGACATACAACTGATTTTGTTTATATTTTTCTTGTACTCCGTGACTGTGATGAACTTGCTTATTCTAGGAGGTTTTATTACTATTATGTTTGGAAGTTCCAAGAATGTCTATGCTGAGTGTCCTTCCTCCTTCCCTGCCTTCTCCCTCCAATCCCTTCCTTTCCTCTCACCTTCCACATCTTTCTTCTCCTTCCTCCCCTCTCTGATTTCTCTTCCCCCTCCCCATCTTTCTTCTTCCTTCTTCTCTTCTTTAATTTTTTTCTCTCCCTTCATCCTTTCCTTATTTCCTTCCCTTTCCCCTCAGCATGCCAACCAAGACTTTCAGGACTCTGTGGTTAGCATTATATAGGCTTCTATAACTGCTGTTTATGAAGTTGAGGAAGATTTTAATTTCCTTTTTCTAAAAGCTTTGTAAAGAATCATGGATGAGTACTAAATTCTGCTGAAAGACCCTTTACAGCAACTGATAAGAGCATGTGACTCTTCTTTTTTAAGTTCTTTAATATAGTGGATTATATTGGTTGCTCTTTAAATTTGAACCCATCTTGGGGTACTAGAACCAACCATTTGGTCACAGTATGTAATTCTTTTTATATGGTGATGGCTCTGTTTTCTAACATGTGTTAAAGGTTCATTAGGAATACCACCTACACTTCTTCTGGACCACCTGCGCTTGCCCTGTGCCACCTGCGCTTGCCCTGTGCCACCTGCGCTTGCCCTGTGCCACCTGTGCTTGCCCTGTACCACCTGTGCTTGCCCTGTGCCACCTGTGCTTGCCCTGTACCACCTGTGCTTGCCCTGTGCCACCTGCGCTTGCCCTGTGTCACCTGCACTTCCCCTGTGTCACCTGCGCTTGCCTTGTGCCACCTGTGCTTGCCTTGTGCCACCTGTGCTTGCCCTGTGCCACCTGCGCTTGTCCTGTGCCACCTGTGCTTGCCCTGTGCCACCTGCGCTTGCCCTGTGCCACCTGTGCTTGCCCCGTGCCACCTGCACTTCCCCTTACCACCCACACTTGCCCTGTTTCACCTGCACTTGCCCTGCTTTTGGGTTGTTCTTGCCTGTCTTTGATATCAGGACAATATTAGTGTCATAAAAACAGAACAGGTTTCCTTGCTAGGTGAAACTGTGTAGGGTTGGTGTTAACTCTTCTCTAGACATTCACTAACTGCCCCCAGTGAGTGAGTCCCATGAGGGTCAGTGGCTTCTCTGTGAATCTTCAACACACATTCCATACCTTACCTCCCCAGTTCCCCCACAACTGGGCAAAGCCGAGTGCTTATAATCAACTACTTATTCCAGAATACAGTAGTCACCTTTGTACCTGTGGGAAATATATTCCACCACCTCCAGTGAATGTCTGAAACAGAACATACTAACAAACCCTATATATACTATCTTTTAGTTCCTAGGTATACATACCGACTACAAAACTTAGTTTATAAATCAGACATACTCAGGAATTAACAACAATACTAAAATAGAACAATAATGATGACATACTGAAACAAAGTTGCCAGCATTACTACTCTTGTGCTTTGGGGCAATAAGTAACTTGAGGGTTATTTGAACACAAGGATTTTAACACCACAACAGTCAATCTGATACTTCAAATGGCTATAAAATGACGAATGGGTTAGCAGCATATACTGCCTGGATACTCTGCAAAGGAGGAGGATTCACATTGCTGATAGACCAGGGCGAGATGGTGTAAGGTTTCACTACTCTCTATAGAACACAACAAACTTAAAACATATTTATTTCTGCAACTTTTATTTAACTTCTTAGGATCACAATTAACTGAGAATAACCATAGCTGTAGCTAAGGAGGGATGGTTATACTCATAACTATCTGCTTCCCGATTCTATCCTGACTGACATCTGCCGAACACCCAAAACATGCCAAGCATTCTACAGCTGTGAGCAATTCCATGAGGACCACCGGCCAGCCTGATTGTACGGAGACAGAACAGAAGAACGGAGATGTTGAGTGCACTAGGAGCAGCCAGCACAGATCAGAAGCAAGACTCAACTACAGCTGAACCTCCTTCCTCTAGCAACCGGAAATACTTTCTCAGACACCCAGCTCCTCTTTCAGAG
>CABHPP010145148.1:0-18733 GCA_902168425.1 Peromyscus attwateri
CACACACACACACACACACACACACACACTAAATGTGTAAAAGATACTTTACACATCTGAAGTAGAATAATAAGTTTTATATAGCAGTACATTTAACTTTCTTAGTCATATTGTGCTAAATAATCAGTGAATACTAGAAGTTGTTTCTATTGTCAGGTAATAAAGTTCTTTACATTTGCATTTGGTTATAGAAATATGAAATGTGATGATCTCTGAGCATTTGAAGGAATGGGTATGATATAGATGCCTCAGTTAGCTTTGAGCACTTCCTTATTTTCTTATTTTCTGCATGTTGGCCAGATGTGGGCCTCTGTGTTAATCACTGTCTTCTACAAAAAGAATTTTCTCTGATGAAGATTATGTGATAGGTTATTAGGAGTCAGTGTAATACCGCGTATATTTAGAAGAATAGTAGTAGCAGGTTCTCCCCTAGGGCCTATGGCCACCTAGCTATGAGTTCTTGGCTGTATTATTGCAATCAGAATATGAACTATGTCTTGTTTAGTGGACCTGAAATCCACTGATTTAAAGTGTTTGGTTACTCCTATAACATTCATGCCACTATTACAACAGTGACATATCTTGCCAGGCTGATAGTTGTTGTAGCTCATAGAGTTCACAACTAGGCAGGATTTATAATTAATTTTCTCCTTAACATGCATAGTATCTTTCAGTACTGTGAAAACTAAGCAATATGGATGAAGCTTTCACATCAGTACTAGTTTGATTTCTTCACACCCTATGACTCAAGTATGTGGTGTTTTCAGCAATAGGGTTTTACCATCAAGTTCTGGAGGGTAGCCAAGAACAGTGGCCATAGCCAAATATTTCAGGGAGATTGTAGGACTTCACTGACAAACCCTCTGGGGAGAGATAACTCGTATCTGGCATTGGGTTTTCTATTTGATAGTCTGTGGTGCTAGGAGAGGCATTGTCCCACTACAATAGGGTAATTCTATTTCAGCTCTTTCTGTGTGCCTGCGTATATTTTAGGAAGCTTCTATAGTATTAGAGTTCTACACAGTTTTTCAAGGTTTCTTAGTGTTACTCCTCCTCATACCTCTTCTTTTACCTTGCTCGTCCATCCACTGTCCCACTTCTTGCTCTGTTATTTTCCATTCCTGCTTCATCCCCACCTGTGTTCTAGCTCCTTTCCTTTGAAAATCCCTCCCACCCATGACTCCTTACAAGTTTCTCAACTTCTGTGGTACTCCAGTTGAAACACATCTAAAGATTCAAAGCTACTGTCTACATGAAAGAACATGTGACATTTTCTTTCTGTGTCTGAATGACTTCACTCAGTGATTATTTCCAGCTTCATCCATTTATCTGAGAACTTCATTTTTCTTAAGAGCTGAATATTTCATTGTCTAATGTACTACATTTTCATTATCTGTTTAATCAGCTAATGGACATCAAGGCTAATTTCATTTCCTGGCTTTTGTGAAAAGAGCAGCAATGAACATGGATGAGCAAGTATCTCTGTAGTAGGGTATAGAGTCTTGAGTATATGTCTAGTAGTGGTATACTAAATCATATGGTACATCTGTTTCTCAGTTTTTGAGGAATCTCCATATTGTTTTCCATAGTGGCTGCACTAATTTGCTCTCCCACCAACAATGCATATGTGTTTCTTTTTCCACATCCATTCTATCATTTGTTTCATTTAAAAATTTTTAACATTCTAAAGTAATATGAAATCTGAAGGTACTTTTAATTCTTATTTCCCTGATGGCTAAGGATGTTAGGAAAGTTACATGTATTAGCTGCTTGTATTTCTTCTTTTGAGAACTGTTTAATTATGTGCTTTAATTAAAACTATTTTTTTGGATTTACTTTTATTTTTATGTTATATGCATGAACATTTTGGCTGCATGTGTGTGTATGTGTATCATATGTGTGCCTGGTCCCTTGTGGAAGTCAGGAGAAGGTATTGGGTTCCCTGGAACTGCAGTTAGGGGTGGTTGTGAGCCACTGTATGGGTGCCGGGAACTGGAACCAGCAAGTCTTCTACAAGAGTGCAGGTGCTCTTTAACCACTGCGCTGCTCCCCAGTGCTAACTGGGTTATTTGGTTTGGCTTTTTTTTTTTTTTTTCAGTCTTTAGTTTTTTTGAGATCTTTTTGTAATCTAGACACTAACCTGTATTAACTGTATAGCTGGTACAGATTTTTTTCTGCCTCTGTAAGCTGCCTCTTTACTTAAAAGATGGTGTCCTTTGCCATCAAGAAGTGATGTAGGTTCCTGAGGTGTTGTTCATTTTATCAATCATTGTCTGAATGCTTGTGCTCCTGGGTTTTCCTGTTCAGAAAGTTCCTTCTAGTGCCTGTAAGTTTAAGCATATGCCCTAATTATCCTCTATCAGATTCAAGTTACTGGGTCTAATGTTGAGGTCCTTGATGGATTTGGAATTGTTTTGTGAAGGGTGAAAGAGAAAGATTGAGTTCCATTCTTCTACATGTAGTTATGGAGTTTGACCAGCAGTATTTGCTGAAGATGTGGTTTTTTTATCTAATGTGTATTTTGAAAAACAAAAACAACCCTAGATTTTTAGTGTATGCATTATTCAGCCTATTGAAGAACTTACTTGTTTTTCTTCTGGACAAAAATAAGTTTTACTAAGAATTTTTACTGATATTTTTAAGATTTAAGTGATTTTTACTGTAGATATTAAATGAATTATGTGCCTTGTCTCCTAGATGATACATATAGTGTGACAAAAGAAAAAATTAGTTTTGCAGAGCTGTTAGGAAAATTATATGAAAAACCTTTTATTAAATATGATAATTGTGATGCTATTTTTTATTAGGCTCTGGCAGATTAACTAAAAATTGAGTTAAAAACAAGCAAATGTTTAGAGAACATTAAAGTATTTTAGTTGTTACTTGTTCAGATGTTAAAGTTTATAAGAAATAGTTCTCAAAATTTTATGTTTTTCTATAACTTCATTTCTTACAGTAATTTTGAAGTCAATAAATAATGTAATCACCATTTCTTGCTTTCTACATTGGCTAGTCACTTGTGAATATTGGTTTAATGTATTTTTGTTTTTTTAATGAAGGGCCTTACAACATTTATCACGCCTGAGAGACCTGGTGGATGATACCAGTGGGAAACAGTCGTCAAAAATGTGAAGAGGAAAATAAAACTTTAACCACAATAAACAGTCACCATACAACTCATTATGTACTTTTGCTATTACTTACATTAACAAAGTAAATAGAAGCGATACATTATTCTGTGACTACATCAAGTATATTTCTAAAAATCTAAACTTGGAAATATTCATAGGCCTGATTTTATACAAAAACACAATTGGAAGACCCCAATATATGTCCTGAAGTAGTCCTTGGATCTTCAGATCAGAAAATGTTTAATATTCAGAAGTGGATAATTTCCTTTCTTGCCATTTATCTGGACCCAGCTCTTACTGACATCATTTGTCATTTAGTTCTTTGATGTTAAGGAACTTTTTATATTTGTATGTGTATGTGTGTGTACTAAATATATTTAAGCAGCTTAAGGAATACCTTAAATTGTTGTATCATAAAGGATTTTGTTACTTCTAAGATGTCATAAATTGAATATTTAAGATGTTATATTTGTAAATGACATTGATTTATAGTAGTTGGTGACTCAGTGCTAATGGAATGTTCTTTCATTGTGATATCATGGAACCTTGTTATTTAATTAGTGCTTTGATTCTTTGTAATAATCTTGATAATACTTGACAGTTTACAAATCATTTTAGAGAATATATTTGAGAATTTAATATTTGATATGTGGTTATTGCCCGGATTTTAGTTTTGGATTAATCCCGATCTATTAAAAACCATGACCTTATGACAAATCTGAAACTAAACAAAAAAGGAGTGTGGAAAATCCAGAAATGATTGTAATTTAAAGCTATTTTCTATAGTTTTCTGAATTTATCTCTAGATAGAACTGAGCAGAGCTGTGTTTTGCAGTTTCTACTGAGTATTAATATTTATAATAAGTAAGAAACATCTTTATCAGTGAGACTAAAATTATGTAATAAAGCGTAACTAATGCATTTAAAAGTGATGAAATTAAAGAGTGTATAGGTATATGGTTAGGGCCGGGCGTTGGTGGCGCACGCCTTTAATCCCAGCACTCGGGAGGCAGAGGCAGGCGGATCTCTGTGAGTTCGAGGCCAGCCTGGGCTACCAAGTGAGCTCCAGGAAAGGCGCAAAGCTACACAGAGAAACCCTGTCTCGAAAAACCAAAAAAAAAAAAAAAAAAAGTGTATAGGTATATGGTCAAATACTACAAATCAACATACTACCCAAATGGCTGTAGCTTTAATAAATAAATTTATTGTTATGTAGAGTTTCTAAGCACATTTGGCCGAAGAATTTTTTCTCAAGTTATTAAGGCGTCATTTAACATCAGATGGTGTAGAGTAGAGGCTCTGTCTTTTGTGTTCCCTAGCCAGTGAAGTCCCCACCTATTTGTCTGGCTAGTTCAAGAAGCTCTTACCGGTAAATTTGTTAACACTGAGAAGATGTCTTTGCTGCTGACATTCTATTTTGTGACATGTTCTATTTCACAGTAAATGGCTTATGCAACCAAATAAAGAATTACCGTGTACATTAAGTTATACCTGGCTTTGAAAAGGAAGATTGTAACGGTTCTATCAGGTAGGTCTGGAAGAGTCATTTCACCTAGCGAAATGCACTATAGACAGTTTCTAAAGAGAGATCCAGGTTGTAAGTTCCAATTACATATTAATTATGTGTTTGTCCCACATAATCTATACCATTACTGGAAAGCAAAGACCTGGTGCTCTAATGACTGACTAACATTCATTTGGTTAATGTTCCCTTTTGCAAGAACACATCCCTTATACTAAATATAGCCACTCATTCTAAAATTATGTTACAACTTATATTTTAAAGCAGTTTTATATTACCAAAGGAGCATTACTTTTTTCTTTTATAATCAATATGAAGAAAGGTAGCCTTTACCTAAATAAAAGGAATTGACAGAACCAGTTATTAATCACAACTTAAAAATATATATAGGAGAGACAACTGAAAAATAAATCTAAATGTTCATGAAATTATGCAAAAAGTCATTAGTTACATGTATAATTAATATTCACATTTTTCCTTTAGAGTTTTGGAGGATATGTCAATAATGAGATTGCTGAATTGAGACTTTAGATAATGAGAAAAGTTAGATATTAAAGCTGTATTATAAATGTAAAATGGTATCAATTCATTGCTCTTACTTTTTAATGTATATTGGGAAAATGTTAAATAGGAAAAAAGAAGGGGCTTCAATTTTTTGAGCATAAAATATTTAAAAATCAAAGGGTATGGTGGAGTGTGATGGTGCATGCCTTTAACCCCAGCACTTGAGAGGCAGAGGCAGGCTGACCTCTGAGTTCGAGGCTAGCCTGGTCTACATAGTGAATTCCAGCATAGTCAGAGCTACATAGTGAGACGCTGTCTCTCAAATCCAAAAAGAAAAAAAAAAATGAAAGGGAATGGAGAGATGATTCTATTGATAAAGTGCTTGCTAATCATGCTTAACTCATGTTTTTTAAAAAAAGCTAAGAATGGCCGGGCGTTGGTGGCACACGCCTTTAATCCCAGCACTCGGGAGGCAGAGGCAGGCGGATCTCTGTGAGTTCGAGGCCAGCCTGGGCTACAGAGCGAGATCCAGGAAAGGCGCAAAGCTGCACAGAAAAACCCTGTCTCGAAAAACCAAAAAAAAAAAGCTAAGAATGATAAAGCACATGTGGTAATTCTGGTCTTGGAGAGGCAGAGAGAAGAGGATTCCTACTGCTTGCTGGCCAGCTTTGTAGGCTAGTGAGTGAGCTCCATGTCAAAGATTCCTTTTTCTTTCTTTCTTTCTTTCTTTTTTCTTTCTTTTTTTCTTTTTCTTTTCTTCTTTTTTTTTTGTGGGAGTAGAGATTTTAATATAACTCAGAGTGGGCCCACCTTTCACTGCCAAACCCCCTCTTCCTATCTCTGTATTGCCTGGAAGGCTGCCTGCAGCCAGGGCTTCCCCCACCCCTAGGAAGATCCAGCACCAGCCTGAGAAGGGAGGCCACAGCAGCTAAGGAGTGGGAGGGGGGAGGAGAAAGAAGCGTGTGCAGGCGCATATGGGTGTGTACTTATGTGTGAGAACACATGTAAAGTGTCAGGTTTATAGACCCTGGCCCAGGGACAGTCTAGGATGGGAAAGGAGGTAGGGCAAGAAACACCCTTTTCCCCTGGCACCGTGGGCTCGCTCTGTCCCAGGGACAGATAAAATGGAGTAAGCGGGAAAGATCCCTAAGTCTGAGCTTTCAGGACTTGAGCCCTTTGAGTTGGGTGGAGTGACGGGTCCAGTCTGTGGGACACTTGGTCTGTCTCCTTTGGAAAGCCCTGGAAAGGTGGGAGGTAAGAAGTAGAGGAAGACAGGTCTCTGCTAGAAGAACTTGACTCCTCGGCCATCACTGACAGTGATGATCTCAGCCTTGTGCTCCTGCTGTAGGGCCTGTAGAGCACGAAGTAGGGTCGCCTCATCCAGCCCATGGAACTCCTCATCCTCTGTGTCTTCTCCACTAGTCAGTTCATATAGGGTAATTCTGGCCACTCCTGGAAACCCACTGATAAATGCGTTTCCCCCATTCTTCTGGCCTCTGCCACACGATCAGGAAGCTAGACTTATTTTTGTTGTTGTTGTTGTTTTTGAGACAGGGTTTCTCTGTGTAGCTTTGCGCCTCTCCTGGATCTCGCTCTGTAGACCAGGCTGGCCTCGAACTCACAGAGATCTGCCTGCCTCTGCCTCCTGAGTGCTGGGATTAAAGGGGTGCACCACCACTCGAGGTTCCCTTTCTTCTGTAGTTCCTCTAATACAACCTGGATTGACTCTACAGGAAGTTTCCGCTGTAGCTTGACGTTGTTGAAGAGCGGGCTCTCCTGGGCTGCCATCACCATCATGCTGGACTGTTTGTGCAGGTAACAGAAAGACAGAACCGAAGAGCACCAAGCGGCCAGCTGCTTCCTCCGAGTGTCCAAGTTCGGCTGTAACGTAAAGATGGGCGGGAAGCGGTACTGCCACGGCCACTCGAAATTCATCGCCATCTTAGTCAAAGATACTTTTTTTCTTTTTCTCTGTGTAGCTTTGGCGCCTTTCCTGGAACTCACTCTGTAGCCCAGGCTGGCCTTGAACTCACAGAGATCCGCCTGCCTCTGCCTCCCGAGTGCTGGGATTAAAGGCGTGCGCCACCACCGCCCGGCAAGATACTTTCTTAATAAAGAAGGGAGACAGACATTCCTGAGGTATGACACCCAAGGTTGTCCTCCTGGCCTCCACATCTGCATGCACACATACTCAAGATACTTTCATAGTATTTGAGATCAGGAATTAAAGATATGAAAAAATTCAAGACTGAAGTATACTGGCCTCACTATCAGTGTGAATTCATCATTCAGCTTCATAGAAATTTCTGACCAAATTGAGAAACTGTCTCCTTGAATTAGCTTTGGTATATGTTTCTGTAGTTACGTTTTTTTGGGTTTTTTTTTTTTTTTGGGCAAAATTTATGTTAGGAGGTTTTCTTGTACTTAATAATTTGTTATTTTGTACTTAATAGATTAGGCTAATATCTTATTACATGAAATTATAAAATAAAATTCTCAATTATTGAAGAGATGACAGAGGGCCTACGTTTGCTTCCAAGCACCCAAGTTGGGCAGCTCACAACCATGTGTAATTCCAGTGCCAAGGAACCCAGTTCCCTCTTCTCATCTCCGAAGGCGCCTGCACACATCCGGCATTCACTCATACTGTCAAACACGCTTGAATAGAAACACTCATCTTTGTCCTGACAGTTATTTTTCCTGTGTTTTGGATACATGGATTTTCTATTAATAGATTTTTTTTTCGTATTTCACCCTTCACAGTATATTTCAAAGCTATTTGGTGGAAGAGGTGCTGCCAAGCACAGGGTTGACCCTTGGTGTTTAAGCTCTGAGTCTGGACAGTCACATGATATGGAGCCACCATTATCCTAAGTATCATGGGATTTTCTTTTCCTTAAAGTCCTCTGTACCTCCTATTCATCACCTCCACCCATGCAAAGCCACCTTAAAATGAGATCAATCATACCTACTTCAGACTTACTTCCTTTTTTAATATTTCTGCTGTTCTTTAAATAGGATCAGAAGTTTTCTGACTATTATAGCTGGGCATAGCTATGTCTTTTGATTACTTGAGCTCGGAACAGTTGGGGGTTTAAAGGTTTTGGTATTTTGCATTTTACTAGCTAGACAGGCAACCTATCTTTACAAATGTAGAACTAAATGAAGGGCCATTTTCCATATCTGGCTGTCTTAGTTGCTTTGTCCTGCTGTGATAGGATATCCGAGACTAGGTCATTCATAAAGTTCTTTTTCTAGTTCTGGAGGATGAGAGAGGTCATATCCAAATGCCACCATCCCTAGCTGTCTGTCTGTTGAGGGCTGCTCTGCTTCTGAGATGGTGCCTGGCCACATTATCCAATGGAGAGGAATGCTGTTTCTGCATGTAGCAAAATGATAGAAGGCAGAAGGAAATAAGTTTTTTATGTCAAGCAAGCAAGCTCTTTTATGAGGACGTTCGTCCATCCATTCATGAAGGCAAGTCCTTATGACAAATACTTTTCGTAAAGTCCTGTCTCCTAATGCTGATGAGCTGGGAGTTTGCAGTACATGGATGTGGAGGGACTCAGAACAAAACACTGCTTTTGGTCATATTGCTTTGAGCCTGGCTTGGTGACGACTATCATTTTGGGTCTAATAGAGAAATAAATTTATATAGTGATTGAAAACATGGGGGATTTTAGTAATTTTTAAAGTTATAAACAAAAGATGTGAGAGAACTCTTAGTTGGTAAGCTAGAGCTGAAGGAAGACCAACTTGGAAAAGATGAGAGCAAATTAGAATTAAGACCTTACTGAAGTACCTGGAGTCCACTAGATGGCAGATGGAGGTTACTCTTGGCTACATCAGATCTCACCGTTAGTCACTAGGCGAACAGCCATTCTCCACGGCACAGAAAAGTTGTTGATGTATCTAGTTTCTTTTCCTGTTGCTGTCATAAAACAGTCTGACAGAGGAAGGTTTCTATTAGTTCAGAGTTCAGTGTAGCATTCCACCATGGATAGAAGTCAAGGCAGCAGGAAGTTGAAGCAGTCATTCACGTTTGCATCCCACGGTCAGAAGTCTGAGAGCCCTGAATGTATGCTGCTGCTGTTGAGCTGTCTTCTTTCATTCAGTCTGTCCTCCTCTGTTTAAAATGAAGATAATCTCCCACAGGCATGCTCAGAAGTCCATTTCTCAGGTTCTAGATCCTGTTGAGTTGACCGTACTTACCATCACAGTGAGTGAGTGGGCATGCAGAGAATCATGGAGAGTGTATTGTCCAGCCTGGCATTGGAAGTCATTAAGGACAGAATATTCTGGGACAGAGATTGGGACAGAGTGCTATCACATGTCTTAATACTACACTCCCTTTACTGATAGTGCAGTTGCAGGAAATCAATAGGAAAAGGCCCTTCAGGATAAATTTGCACTGAAGGGCCTTTAGAATGTTCACTAGCACAGTTGATCAGGTTCTAGACGGGCATTGCTGGGAGGAAACATAAAACACCTTAGCTTTCCACTCTTGCCTTCCTTGTTATGCAACATAATATTCAAGAATAAGTAATAATAAAAATGTCAGGTTACTTATTAAAACCAAAGAACAGTGAAAATGTTTGAGCTAGTGATTCCAAACACTAACGAATCTGATAACTTTATAAAAGAGAGTAATTTGTGAGATAGAAATCTAGACCTATGGCAAGAATTCTGGAGTTGTTTTTGGTGATTGGGGCCTGGAGTGCGTGTTTCCATGTTCTTGTCCTCTTATTCAAATAATTGAAAATGTGGGTTTATACAGACTTGCAAAGGGAGCTAGGTAATTTTCTTTGGAGATAAGTGATAGTACAGATTAAAGAAGGGCATGCTGTAAAGACTGATAGCAAGCCACAGGAGTGAATACTCAAGAGCCCCAATTACTGTTTAAAGCTTTTATGGAGCTCAAGAGGAAAAGTTGGTTAATAGAGGACATAGTTTGGGTGGTTATATAATCATTTCTGTACTGTGTATGTACCCATAATGCATCTGATTTTAATCATATGCATGCCCAGTTATGCATAGGAATATGATAAATAGGGGATTCTTCCTAATAGGTTACTAAAGGAAACAGTTTTTCTTTTTATTGCTCTTGCACCCTCAATAGTAGAGGTTGAATTGGCCCTTCTAGTCTACATACCTGGATACTTTAGGAATACATTTGAATGCTCTAAATTTGATTATTTCTAGGGATGGCAAAACTACCACTGTTCAAAGATGGTAGTGTGTGCAGCTTGATACAGGTCAGGGGTTGAGGGGGTTCCAAGGTTGCTAAGTGCATGCCTGGAAAGGAATGTGTGTGCATATACATACAAGTGAAGGAACTAGTGTATTTAAGAGTAGGATTGTGCATAATCCCAAATCAAATGGGGGTCCCAGAGTACCAAACTGTCTTTCCTGCTTGCCTACCTCCGAGTTACATGAGTGTTTTCCTTAAACAAAACATCATGTACAAATATAAAGCATTCCTTTTATTAAGGTGACCATTTAACTTTTCCGTAACTATTTCTAGAAATAGAAAATTCTCTATAATTGAAATTCTTTGTCCCTTATTCTTGCTTCAGTTAAGCTATGATTTGCTTGTCTATGCCATCTACAGATCATTTATAATTTTACCTTTCAAGATGAACCTCATATATATTTCAGTCTTCCTAATATTAACATGTAATGTTGAGGTTAAATATTTAGTTTCTAAATTATTTCATGGGCTGACGTTTTGTTATATCACTTTTTTTTTCTGGTTGCTTTCTATCTTTCAGTGTTGTGGGTTTTGTTTGAAATGCAACACCAAACGTCTAAGATGTAGTAGAATGAAGTAGACTCTGAAATTGATTCTTAAATGGTTTGGTACTGTGCCAGATGGGGGATGTCTGAGGAGCGAGGGAAGTGTAGGATAAGAGGTGCCAACAAATAAGGTAAGTGAGTTCCAGACTAGCTTGGCAAATAGCTAGACCCCGAATTTAAAAGGTAGTAAAGATACAAGTTTAAACAACTAAATCACCTGGGAGTTCATCTAGAGTGAGATGCATGAGCTGATCTAGGTGATGAAACTTGGGTTTTCCATAAAGGAATTGGGCAAAAGTGCATTTATTCTTGATAAAGGTCATATTTGCAAAGATCTGAACAAATTCCAGTACAAATACAGTGGTAAAAAGGATATGTTCTGAGTGATAGGGGATGGAATTTGGACTTCTCAATCAGGTAGATTCTGTTATGATTCCGTTATTTACAAGCCCTTAGTTGTATACAAGTGAACTTGATCTTCCTTGAGCTTTCTCTTGGTGGTGATGGGGGATGAACCCAGGATCTTATTTGTGCTAGGCAGGTTCTGTACTACTGAGATTTTTCCATGGCTCCTTTACTCCTTGTAGTTTTAAGGGTAAATGAGAAAAGGTATGGCTGAGTACTTGTGTTCTCAGTAAATACTAGCTGCTACGGTGTTGATAATTTAGTTAAGGGAGGCACTAGGAATAAGACAAGGCTACTTCTACCCTTGTGCCTCCCTGCTCTATTCTCCACCAAGAACACACTCACTACAAACATTAGATGACAGTGCACCTCTTCTCAAGTTGATACTTTCCTGTCATAGTAAAGTATAAGTTCCTAACTCAGCGTAAAACCCCTTTGTAACATGGCAACAACTCTTGTCTCATCTCCTCAAACCAGGACTTTTTCTTACACTCCGTTTGCTTTGAGATTCAACCGCTTAGCCTTAACCTTCATAACTACATCTGTGCTCTCTCCTCCAGGTCTTTGCCCCGTTCTCTCCATCCGGATAAACTTGTCTCCGTTACTCCATGTTTGCTGTCATCAGATGTCTGCTCGGGGCCCACCCCGACCAAACAGCCTTTTGTGTTTGTCATTTGTCCTCTTCTTCACTTGATGTAGATGGCAGGGGCTTTATCTCACTCATTGACTAGTTCTTAGCAGTAAATGCCCCGTGAGTATGTGTTCACTGAAGAGCAGAAGCAGAAAGGATGGCTTGAACGTCCAGTTGAGATACCCATATATTCTGCCAATTTTGTATTGTGTAGGCAAAGGGAGATTGGAATTTTTGGTGCATCTTACTATGATTATTGACTTTTTATCAGTCACGGTGCTAACTTGTGCTTTCAGTAAGTATGTTTTCTTTCTCTCTAGGAGCTAGTGTCTTGTAAATGATAACCATGGCTGTGTACTATGTTCATTTCTTTAGATAGTAATACAAGTTGGACTTTTGCAATCTTTTTATTTTTGTTTAGGGACAAAACAGACCTGTTGCTGGGTTTTATACAGCACATCAGAAAATAATAGTTTATATTATTTATATTATTTATTTTTGATTTTTCAAGGCAGGGTTTCTCTGTGTAGCCCTTGCTGTTCTGGACCTTTCTCTGGAGGCCAGCTAGCCTTGAATTCAGAGATCTGCCTGCCTCTGTCTCCCAAATGCTAGGATTAAAAGTATGTGCCACCATGCCCAGCTAAATAATGTTTTTTAAATGGTTGAATAAAAAGTTAAAGTAGGAAATGGAAACAATTTGAATGCCCTTCAATGAATGACTGGATAATGAAAATGTGGTACATATACACAATGGGATAGTATTCTGCTGTGAAGAAAAGAAGATGAGCTCCCACTGTTATGTTGAGTGAGATAACCCAGACCCAGAAAGGTAAATGCTGAAATTTGCAATTACATGGATGGACCTAGAAAAGGTTATGTGTGGGGTGGCTACCAATCAACCCCACAGTTCCCCAGAGATTTTTTTGAGTGAGAGTAGCAGGAAACATTAGATAGAAGGATTTAGAATGTGGAGATAAACAGATAGAAAATTACAGAATAGCCTTGAGAGGGCCTAGAACCTATTCCAATGAGCCCTGACTCTCTCTGCCCTAGGGTATTTATAGAAACGCCAAGGAGTGGAGCAAAAGACCTTCCCCCAGCACAGCCAAGTGCAGACCATCTCAGACACCTGCACTCAGGCCTGTGGTCCAATCATCCTTTCTATGCAGACCTGCTGGGTAAATCCACCAGGAACCTGAAAATGAGCTCCCACAGTTATGTTGAGTGAGATAACCCAGACCCAGAAAGGTAAATGCTGAATATTCTCATCTTAGCTCCAAGTCTTCAGATGTGAGTTTATTACATGAAGTAACTGCAGAAACTAGGAAAGTATAAAGAGATTGGGGGCTTGAGAGGATACAGACCTTAGGAGGAGCTGGAGAGAGAAAAGGGAAGGAGGAAAGTAATATGATTATATTTTAACTAAGGATAACAAAGGCTAATGGGGTCCAACCCTTCTATAGTCTTTTCTCAGAGTTCCAGAAGAGACACTACCAGTGGTGGGTCAACTAATCTGAGGGATTCTCGAATAAATCTACATACAGGAAACTCTTTAGTCCATACACTTTATCCTTCTGAGTCAGTTCTTTCTACATACAGCTTCTATTCTGCTCTCTTACTTAGCTCCTTTCTTGCCTGATCTCTCTCTACATTTTTCTGCTTTTTCTGCTGTTCTAAGTTCTATCTCAATTCTCTCATCTAGTTCTTCCCCATCTAGTTCTTTCCCATCTAGTTCTTCCCCATCTAGTTCTTCCCCATCTAGTTCTTTTCCATCTAGTTTTTTCCCATCTAGTTCTTCCCCATCTAGTTCTTTTCCATCTAGTTCTTTTCCATCTAGTTCTTCCCCATCTAGTTCTTTTCCATCTAGTTCTTTCCCATCTAGTTCTTTCCCATCTAGTTCATTTCCATCTAGCTCTTCCTCATCTTGTTCTTCCCCATCTCCCATCTCATTCTTCTAGTTCTCTCTTTAGTCTCTGTTCTCTAGTTTTCTCTAGTTCTCTGAGGTATTCAGTTATATATCCATACAAAGCAGCAATTCTCCCACCAAGGCAAGGTCACACAGGCTTGAATTCTTCCAGGGTCAAACAGAGAGGAGATAAGATCTTCCCAAAGAGCAGCAATTGTCAGCTGTCCTTTACAGCCCAAAGGGGAAGTGACTAATGGGGAATAGAGTCAACTGAGGGCTAAATCCAGTTAATAGATGGAAAAAGGGAATTTACGTGCTCAAACTATATTCTTAGAAGTGATTAGAGTCAGTGATTAGGAGCCTATAAGTCCCAAAATCATGAGTGAAAATAAAACTGCCTTTTCTTTCCTTTGGAGCCATATCTGTCTTGGTGGTGCTATTTTCTGGCAGGGTGGAGGAAGTGTACTCAGTAGCTAGGCAACCTGAGTCACAGCTTGATGTACCTGATAAGTAAAAACCCTTTAGTTCTGAGTTAAGAGATCTAGAGTTAGAGATAACACTTGGGTGAGAGGAGGGTTATGCTTAATTAGCATTTCCGCCAGTCCTGGGCAGTAGTCTCAGTGGATGCTTATCTAAATTGCAGTATGTTCTTTGAACGTCTGGGAAATATCTCAGATAAGGTATTTTTGTCTGGAGAAGGTCCTGGTCAGATGTTGCTTATAGTGGGTAGCCATGATATTGGTGAAATTATTAAGGCCACTCCACGTAGTTAAAAGGGAGGTTTATTTTGTGGGGTAACTTACAAGTGAATGGATAGTTTACAGAGTCTGGGAAAGGCATGGCGCAGTCCGGCGGTGTTCTCTGGAGAACTTTGCTCGGTCTACCTCCAGCGTCCAGGGTCCAGGAACTAAGAGAGCCCACGCATCTGGAACCTGGGTCTTCAGGGTCCTCTCTCAGTCCTGCCTTGTAGGCGTGACCATTACCGAAGCCTCAATGGGGGTTGGAGCTTCCAGGTCAAAGCTGGAATGGCTACCCACTACAGTTGCTAATGATGATAATTACAGAAAGGCCTGAAATTAGGGGTCTGGCTGTGTGACTGCTTTTAGCACAGTTGGGAGATGTATCCAAATACTTTAATTGTATGGGGGAAATTGTGCCCAATGAATGATCAAACACACTGTTCTAGGAATGGAGAAGCTAAAATAGCATACGAGAAATTCATAGCAGGAAATGGCTAATATTCAAAAGCCAATATCACCAAGACTCCTTAAACCTTGGCTTCTTCCAGGTATAGCTTTGTCATAGTCAGCTGAATTCCTATTTCATATTTCTGCAGCTGGCAGCAGCAGGAAATAACTCCACCTGGGGTGTTGGGGAATGAGGTCAGTACAAAAGGAGAAGGAGGGAGGGGGACAGATAACATCATGGTCATTAGATAAAGCCTCAGGAAATCATTTATTTACCAAAAACTATATACAGTTCATATAAGTTTCTCTTTCATATATATATATATATATATATATATATATATAACTGTTTGTCTCAGGCTGTCAATGCTCCCATAAGAGCCCTAATTAATCTAACAAAAACTCCAGTACCAGATAGGGGGAACTTCTATTTGAATTAGTGGTCAGGTGACTCCAAGAAACTCCTAAAACAATATAGGATCTTGCTGTTGCCCTTTATTGCCTCCCAAAGGTTGAAGGCAAATCCCTATTGCTCAAGATACTGCACACTTAGGACACAGAACTCGGATGGTTCAAGCTAGATCTAACTGGGAAGCCTCTTTCTTGTAGTCTAATTCCATAGTACCAGAAAGTACTGTGCAAGCTACCAAGGAGGGAAGCAATCAGTAGTCCTATTCAGCCATGATGCTTATAAACCCCAATACTGACCAGTGAGACAAGACATCCCTAATGATACAATAATGATACTCATCTGTTGGCAGTAACCAACAGCTGGTCAGTTAGACTTAAGGCCCACTCAATAGGAGGGAAATCATGCCTTGTGCTAGAAACCAACATCCCAGGGCTAGTGAGGTCATGGATTTTAGAAGAGAACATACTACTGCCACTTTATTAAATCAATGCAATTCCTAACTACCGTCTAAATATTTTTATCCTTATACCACAGATAAGTTTAGCTCTTACCCCTCATCAAAGAAACCTCTTTGCAGCAGGCGGAGACCATGACAGAAAACCACAGCTGGACATATTGCAGAGATCTATGGATCATGGGTAGTCCAGCCCAAACTAATACACCTACAACCCAGCTCCAGTACCTATGGTTCAGGAAACTTTGTGGAAGAAGGAGCAGATTGTGAGCACCAGAGGATCAGAAGTGTGCTGCAAGACTGTGTATCCCAGAAATAGCTGCCTAAACAATACCTGAACAGTGACAGTATCAGTAGACATGCTAATGTGGAAGGGGAAATCCTCATGGGATACACACCTCGATAAATCTCCTTAGGCAACCAATGATAGTTGAGAGGTGGAATGTCAGTCTCTCCCAGGGATGATCGCCTTAATTGGCTGCATAAAACAAAGTGGTCAGCTCTGGAACAGTATGCACACAAACAACAAAAATAGATCAGCTGTTATATTTACACACACACACACACACACACACACACACACACACACACGTGTATATATATGAGGCCATCAATTTCGTATCTGTCTCCTGTGGGTGATTTAGCACGACCTCGCCAATCCCGCATGGTTCCAACAGAAACCACACACTGTGCTGTTGTTTCACCTCGCTGCTGAACACTGCAGATGACAGGGCTTCCGCTAACTTCAGCGCTGATAAATGCCGAGTTCCCTTTCTTCCCTTCTGTATGTGACCGCTCAGATAATTCATCCTTCTTCTGTGGGTAGAGCATCTGTCCTCAATAGGGCTACTCATCTCACCCACTGTTCTCTTCCTCATGCTGATTGTGCTCACATAAAAATATGTAATTTAGGTTTGTCATTAATATTAATTTCTCTCCTATTTGTGTGCACGTGGCATGCATTCTACTTGTGTTTTCACGTTACTGCTGCAGGTATCGATGCTTTGTATATATTTTTTTCTTATCTTTAGAGTATCATTTTGAATTTATGATCTTTTTATGGGTTCAAATTATTCCATTTAACTACAAGGTAAGTAATATCCAGAAACCAGATTGTCAAAATCTGGCTTATGGGAGCTCTCTGGAAGGATGAGTGGAGAATGATGCAGGCTATCTATGTTAGTACTGAATTGTAAAGATTATGTAAGAGCCAATGTTTGTTCTCTTAAGCCTGCTGAGTGCCATTGCCATGGTGTCTGATCTGTGTAATCAGAAATAGAAAAATGAAGCAAAAATCCAATGAAAGTTTTTTTCCCCTAAAAGTTTGCATAGAACATATGTGAGAAGGTCTACGTAAAATCTCCAACTTACAGCTGGCAGGGATTGATTCCATGAGAGAGCTTAACGCTTCTTGAATGGATCCAATGTAGGTAAGGTAGGTGAAAATTTGAACAAAGTGTGATGTAGTATCATTATCAGAAGTGTGAGAACTCAACGTGGGTTGTTTTTCCGCCGAAGGGAAGGAGACAGGATTAGTTAATTTTACACAATCCAGTGGAATCTTGAAAGAACGAGAAAGCTGGGAAGTCAACAGTTGGATATTTTTCAAAGTATTATCACTAACTCAAGTTGTAGAACTGTGTCTATTATACTCTGTGCTGTTCTGCTATAACAAAATAGCTGAGGCTGGGAAATTTATAAAGGAAGCAGGGCTTACATGGATTATGACTCTGATGCCTGGAAAGGCCAAACCGCACAGGAGAAAAGTGGAAAGGGAGTCAACTGCAGAAGGCTCGGTGCAAAATATAGAGCCGAAATGGCTGAACTTGGTTTTTGACAATTCATTCTCAACGGCATAAATTCAGTCACGAGAGAGTTGACACAGTGCTCTAAACAACACTAATCCTTTCTTAAGGCTAGAGACCCTGTGACCTAATTACTCTTCATTAAGCACCACATCTTATGGGTTCTGCCACCTTAGCACCCCCACACTGGAAAACACATATCTGCTGCATGAATGTTTGCTTGGTAATCCGTATTCACACCAGTAAGGCCATTTATTCTAGCTTTAATAATTCATACACATAAGGAAACTGACTTAGTAAGGATATGGAATACAGCTATATCAGTAAACTATTTTTATATTACTTCAAAAGTTCTAGGGTGCTCTGATTTTCTTCCATTTATTTCATGAGTTGATTCTCATCCAATGCTTGCTAGTTTTTCATAAGAGCAAGGACATTTCTCAAAGGAGTATTGGTGGGTGTGGAAGCACTGGGGATATGTATTGATCTTTTCCCCACTATCAGGTAAATCCAATGTATGTTACTGATTTTCTTTGGGGCCAGTAAAGTGCCTTTTCTGTCTTGATATCGGGGTACTATAAAACACACTTTAAAATGTTTACTTTTCCTTGTGCGTTTGTTAGCTGGAGTGAATCAGTGCATTGCAATATAGTTGAGGTACAGGTCTGTGTCCCTTCTTGACCTCATAGCTTTTAACATTGCCTGGTGCATGATGTCCACTCTGACAGCCACTCATCCTCTTCGAGCTAAGCAGCAGATAAGATATATTTGCATAATGAGAACATTAATGAATCTTGTTAGTGTAGACATTTCATGCCCAACATTTCCTTGTCAGCCTCTCCACAATCATCCGGCTGCTATCACTAATTGCTCCAGAGTTCATATGCTCAACCACTTCAGTATAAACTTGGCAGGCTAAGGCGGTACAATGAGCTACTTACGATTGGTCAGTGCCTGTGCCCTTTAGGTTGTTAAATATT
>CABHPP010145148.1:18833-41561 GCA_902168425.1 Peromyscus attwateri
CGAGACGGGGTTTCTCTGTGTAGCTTTGCGCCTTTCCTGGAACTCACTTGGTAGCCCAGGCTGGCCTCAAACTCACAGAGATCCGCCTGGCTCTGCCTCCCGAGTGCTGGGATTAAAGGCGTGCGCCACCACCGCCCGGCCAGTTTTTTTTTTTTTTTTTAAAGGATATTGAAACAATATTTTCTTGTGCCTTGATATGTTCTTGGGAGATAAACAGAAGTCTTCTAAACCCATCCCACCCAGCCCATGATTGCTTCTTCTCCTTCAAGATCCCTCTTCTGGTATCATGACCTGCGTGTGCACACTCAGAACTCACGTAATGAGTTATAGCGATATCTATCTAGATTGCCCTTTGTTGGATAATGCAGTTACCAGCTCTTGCACTTGCTATATTTATTATTAGCCTACTCCTTGAGATGGAGATAAGCATTCCAAAGAAGGAAGTCTGCAGCAAATCCCAATGGGAACTAAAAGGGAGGAGGGTTGTAAATACGTTTTTGATTGGTGGTAAAATAGACTGACCAAGCATGTAACAGTGAGTCAAGTGTGGAACAGTGAGGTACACTGTTAACTCAACTGTAGAGAGTCCCTGCCCAGATTTCATGAGTTTTTCTTGTTATATAACACTTGTCCCTTACAGGATCCATCTCACCTAAAGGTCATGTTTCCCCTAGTCACTTCCTTTTGTAACAGTTACAGTTAAGACTTAGCCACTTTTAAAATACATTTATTTCTTTTTGAAGTAAAAAATATGATTTTGAAGTTATTATCTGAAGTAATGAGTTTCATTACAGTATTTTCGTGCTTTATTCTGATTTCCTCCCGTCAGCCACTGCCTGTAGTCACCATTCTGCTCTCAGGTCATGTATATTTCATTATCTTTCCTTCCCTTTCTCCTTTAGAGTCTTCTTTTATAGTCCCCCCTCTATACATTTCTATTCTCTGTCTGTGTCTTTCAGTCTCTCTTTCTCTCTGACTCTCATTCTCACACACAGACACACAGAAACACACAGACATTGATACACATACACGTGCATACACAGAGATGTAAATATCAAATTCATTTTTTTATGGCTGAATAGAATTTCATCATGCAGAGATACTATATCATTCTTTTTCTTTTCTTTTTTTGTTTGTTTTGCCTTTGAGACAGGGTCTTATTAAGTTTTTCAGGCTGACCTTGAACTCACTCTGAATTTGAGGTGGGCCTTGAACTTGTGATCCTCCTGCCCCATTCAGCCCAATAGCTGGAAATACAGGCTTGCACCACCATTCTGGACAATTTTAAAAGATAGCTACAATGGATATAGCTTCTTTGGGAGTGAAATATCAGGGCTTGAATATGTTGTTCCATGAATTCTTGATTTTAAGGTTACTAATGAGAGATTTTAGAATAATAATCTGTATTTGCCTTTGTAGTTAGGTAGGTGTTTTCCTTTACTGCTTTTAATATTATTGTTCTAGTTTGTTTTGAGGTTTTTTTGCTTCATATATCTGACATCATGGAGAGGTTCTTCTCTGATCATGTCTTGTTTTAAAAAGATTTATATATACTTATTATATATAAATAATGTTTATATTATATATACATATATATATATATATGTATATATATAATTTTTTTCCACATAACATTTTGATTGATTCTCTGGGAGTTCCACATTATGTGGCCTGATCACAATCCCTTCCCAGTCCTTTCCTGTCTTCCCCATCTTGTGACTCCCCCCCACAAATAAGTAAAAGATAAAAAGAAAAAAAGGGAAAAATTCATTTTGTGTTATCTCTATACTCTCTGCAGCATGGTCAAATTCTTAGCATCCTGTCCCTTGAGACAGAGCTAAGTCCTTCCCTTCACACACCTCTGCCAGAAGCCTTCAGTAGTGGAGAGCTACTCCTTGACATCTCTGTCACACTTTTTAAGGATTTTCTTCAATGGCTTCCTGTCTAGGCTGTTACTTTTTTGTGATAGGTTGGGATGGGGGTAGGAGTTATCACAGGGGCCTTCCATGTCTCTCCTCAACTGTGTATCTGCAGTCATCGATGTCGTGGCAAAAGTATTCTCCTTGCTCTTTGAAGTCCGCCAGAACACAGATCATGGGCTTCCACTTGGTTTCTGGTGACAGTGCAGACCACAAACATGGCCTCCTGCTGCAGCAGGACCATGGACTCAGACAGCCTTCAGAGGCTGCCCAGACAATGGACATCAACATGGCCTTAGGTGGCAGTGCAGGTCACCTGCATCAATGTGACTTCCAGTGGCAGCACAGCCTGTGGATATCAAAGTGGCTTCAGGCTGCAGCACAGGCCACAGACATCTGCATGGCCTTTGGTGATAAGACAGGCCACAGACATCAGCACAGACTGCTGCTGCAGCAGGACCATGAACCCAGACATGGCCCTCAATGGTAGATATATATTAAAAATATATATTATATATAATGATTTTTATCTTTGCAGATATCCTGATACTAACTTTATGAGTTTCTTGGGCTCTTCCTCTCTTGCTTTCTGTGGAATAGTAACTTTTCTTATTCCCACACTTCTCCTTTAGTGAGTCACATGGTAATATTGTGTAGTCCATCATCTGACTTAAAAATCCCATGAAAAATCCCGTTTTGTCTTTTCAATTGACATAGGACAATTTGACACATTTATGAAAGATGGTGTTTGCATTTTGTTTCATGTAGACAATGTGTAATGATTGATTAAGATAATTGGCATATGTAATCACCCTGTGACATCATTTCCTTGTTCTGAGAAAAATAAGTCCTATGATTGAATTTGGAGTATTCAGTTGTTTGTTGTCAGTCATGGATATCTTGTGCTATAGAACATTGTAAGTTATCTTCTTAGCTAGTCGCACCCCTCTTCCCATCAAGTGCTTTCTCCCTGCCTTCTGAGGCTCTAGTAACCATTACTAAGATGTATACTCTTACATTATCAGCTTCTAGCCTCTACATATAGGTGTGAATATGCAGCATTTTCTAATTATGCTTGAATTGAGTGGGTTTTATATTTGACAGTGTAAGTGAATTCAGCAAATATGTTTGGTGCTTGTATTTATAGCTGGAGACACAATGACTCCAACAACTAAGAGCAAATAGAAATATTTATCAATTATTTTCCCTCAGTTTGAGTTTGTGTTTGTCTTTGGCTATAGCACGTAAGCATGGCTGTTACACCTGACATTAGGTGTCTTACAAAGAAATAGAAATGGATTTACAAGGTTTTTATTCTTTATATTGCTTGGTGATATGGCTTTATGAGAGAGTCTGCTTAATTTATAGTGTTGCCTTGTTTCTTCCCAGCCTGCTAGCCATTTCTAGTTTAACAAAAGCAGCTCCACCTCTGGGGGTAATGTGAATGGTTGGTACATGCACTTCTGTAGTGGGGTCTCGGGTCCACACCATAGAATTACGTTCACATGCCTCACAGTGATGTTGACAGTATTTCTGTTTTCCAAGCCTCTACTTAAATTTATCTTCAATTGTTGTTGTTGTTTTGTTCTGAGATGAGGTGTCACTGTGTATCACTACCCGGCCTGGAACTTGCTATGTGTAGGAGGCTAGTTGTTAACTTGCAATGATTCTCCTGCTTCTGTGTGACCCGTGCGTCTCTATTATATCCTCAGGTTATTCTCAACTATTTAATGTATGCAAAAGAATGAAGTCTCCCTGCAAACACAAGATCTTGGAAGCAATGGAAAGAAGGTTGTTTAGCAGGGGCTAGCTGGATTTTTGTTTTTGCTTTGCCAGTGACCTATTCTGTTAACTTGGAAAAAATAACCTGGCCTCTTTGAACCTTCATTTTTCTTTTTTATTTGTAAAGATCAAAGGGACCTTATCTAGCTATGGTGGTTGTTTGATTGAGTTTATCAGTAAATTCTAGTATAGTTTGGTTGATGATTTGCTTGTCCAGCTGTTTAAATAAACGCAAGAAAAACCCCACAGAGTCTAAATAACGCTGGTGTTAGAGGGCAGTGTTTTCACATATTCAAGAGAGAAGAGGAACACAATCATGTAAAATCATGTAGAATTTGCTCTGATGATCTGAATATTGCCATTGTCTGATAAACAGTAATAAAATTGTGTAAACCACTTTTTTTCAGTGAGTCTAAAGATTACTTATCTTAAACATCTTCCCTTTACAGAGATGTCAGATTGGTAAACCACGCTCCTTGGTTTTGATATATATATAGTAAGAAAGTTTCTAGGTCAGTTCTTCATCAGTTAAGTATGGATTTATAAGCAGCCTGGTTGGGGCCTCGGCTGGTTGGTCTAGGTAGGGTTTACATTCTTACCATCTGGTCTGTGGTAGAATTGCTCGTAGACAAGCCAGGACTGTAGGATCTCCTGTAACTGAATCAGTGTGTCTCAGTGACTCTATGCTGGGACTTGAGAGCTCAGCTCCAATGACCTTTCACTGAACACATGCCTTAGGCAGCCGTTCTTCCTTGTATCTCTAAGGACCATGCACAGCCTTCTAGCACTCAGAGCACAAACTTAGCACATTTTGTTGTAAACCATTTGTTTTTCTTTGGTATATTTAAAGCTACTAAGGATTCCCTCTGCCCTCAGCTTCTTAATGTTACACAGCCTGGAACGAAACATTTGGTCATGTTTATAGAAAGACTAAAGGCAGAAAGATGGGCAGAGAACAGGTGATTCTTTTTTGGATTACAGTTGCTGATGTTAGAGCAGTCATGTATCACTCACAACCAAGGAAAGTGATTCAAAGTGAATTTTATAAAATTTAGCTTCAGTATATTGCATATATGCAATGTCACAGCGACATCTATTATTTATATGATATGTGCTAATAAAAACAGAAAAAATTTTTCATAAGCATTAGAAGAAGAGCTCCCATGATTTAGTCACACAGCTGACTTGCATAAGAAAATATTTTCCTATATTACATGTCTATCATCAAATCCCAAGAGAAGTGATATCATGGGAAAATCTTTGGTGCTTAGCACCAACACTGAAATTGGGTTTGACTTTGGGTAGTTTCTTCATCTCTCTGTGGCTCAATCTCCCATTTTGAAAAATGAAAGTTAGAAAATCTGATAATATTACTGTAAGAATGAAGTCATATACTGTTAAATATCCAACGTCTGATGCATAGTGCTAGGAGGAAGTAAAGGTTGTCTATGATTAGCACTATCAGCATGTGTCATCAGTTGTCAAGGAACTGGGGACTATTACGGGAACTTTTGCATCTCTTCCACGAGTAATTTTTTTAAAGCACTATTATAATTTGGGAGACAGCTTCCTTATTTCCCTGAGCTATAAGCTCTATATAAGCACTTCCTTTCTTAAGAATTCTCATTCTTCTTTCTTTGGTATCTTCACTTACTAAAGCCCCCTTTTCTTCCTTTCTTTTTCAGTGAATTGTTTGGTCCCTTTTGCCAATGGACAATTTAGCATTTGAAATGCAAGAAGATGGAACACAGAAAGCTTCTTCTATGGGAAAGATCATTACCTTGTCCAAAGTGGTAAGGTGGGGATGTGCATGTTGGGGTTATGAGCCCTGCCTTGTATGGAGCTCAGAAAAGAGTCCCTCTTTAGATCAGTGCTCTCAATGATCCTCTTCTCATTGCTGCTGTCTTTTCTTATAAATCCTTAACTACAGCTTCTTTAACGGCCAATTCTCTCCGAATCATTGCTCATAATATCAACGAATGCTCTTGACTTGTTGGGTTTTATCACTAGGTTAAAATAAATTTGCCTCTTAATTGGGGCCTCCCACAGGCAATGTTTTCATACATTCTGATTAGTTAACTTCAAACAAGTTGAAGGGAAGATTTTTTTAGTTTTTACTCTTTTTTGTTTGGTGGATTATTCATTGGTGTTTATTCTATTCCTTTTCTCTACCAATCTGAGCAGGCAGTATCAAAACTCGTTCTATTTTTTATTGAAAGGGACATAGCCGAACTCCAGGTTGCATCCACTAGTCATAGTGTGTAGGAATAGTATTTTAAAACTAGTAGAACAACAAATATTATTTATTAAAATTTTGTTTGAATGATGATGACGATGATGATGATGATGATGATGTGTGTGTGTGTCTGTGTGTGTGTATTTTGTAAGACATACGTGTAAGTAAGTATAGGAATATATTTCTTAATTTGGTTGTGGTTTAAAAAAAGGTCAAGAAGCACTAAATTTTTTATGTTCTGATCATTTTCTGATTCAACATCAACAAGACATAAACTTTAGGGTGTACTGATTGAAGTTAGCAAAAAGAAAAAGAATACAAACAATCCAGAAAGGGGACAATGTTTCTAGTTTGCCGCAAGTGGAGAATCATGGCTTCCAAACTTCCCCTAGGAAAAGAAGAGGCAGTGGTCACTGCTGAGCACTTTCCTGCTGTGCCTGCTGGCCTGCTTCATCACCACAGCAATCGGAGTACTCATTCTCTCCCTGGTTTACATCAACGCCGAGCCTCACTTTGAACAGGAAGCCTCAGCTCCGCACACAGCTGTTCCCCAAATACAAAAGGCTATTGATCCGAAATTTCAGTTTCTTAATCATTTACCCAAGTCCAAGGTAAGAATAATGCATATTAGAAACCTATTCTCTAAATGATGATTTTAAAACTATGTTTATAGTTCGTGTTGTTAAACTGTTCTCCATGGGAAGGGCCAGTGGGATGAAAGGAGGTGGAGAATGGAGGAGTGGAAAGTTGGGTTGATGTTGGCAGCAGGCAGAAAATTTCATTAGATCATTCTGGGTTTTCACTGGAGAAGAGAAATGCCAGGTTGTAAATGGAAAGGTAGGCGTGTGTGTGTGTGTGTGTGTGTGTGTGTGTGTGTGGTATGGTATGTATGTGTGTGTGTGTGTGTGTGTGTGGTATATGTATGTATGTGTGTGTGTGGTGTGTGGTGTGGTGTGTGTGTGTGTGTGTGTGTGTGTGTGTGTGTGTATGGTGTATATGTAGGGGTGTGTGGTGTGTGACAGGATTAGTCTGATGGCATGGCATACGCGATTGTTATAATTCCTAGACTCATACAGAAGTGTTCTTTTGGGAACCCCTAAAATTCACTCCACCTCACTTTTTCATTTTGCCTCCTATTTACTCTGTCAAAAATAGTGGGCTCACATTCTTTTTGGACAAAAACATGGAGGATAGCCTCAAAGCTAATGATTGCTTGCTCATGGTTTTTCAGGTGTTTGAGTTCCCTGGTGGTGCAATCCAGTGGGCAAGGTACAGGAACAACATCAAAGACTATCTCAGTGATGAAGAGGAGGCATTTGGCACCAGCTTGAACAGCCTGAGATCACAGATGACTCTGGGGACACTGAGAATAAAAAGCAAGGGCCTCCGGGCTCCTCATTGGCACTTCAATGCCAACGAACATGGCTATCTTGTGCAGGTAGATGCAGTTTGCCCTCTTTTTGCTCTTAAGCTTCCACGCTATATGTCTTCTGAGTGTTCTTCTAGTTGTCACAAACTCCAAAATGAGCTATAGACAAGCATCCAGGCTTTCCGTTAGATTAGCTATCTTAGAGAATTTGCCATCACTTTGAACTAATTATTGTTCAAACAAAATCACTGTTGACTTTTTCTATAAATTTTGAGACCCCTCTAAGATTTTTCTTTAATATTTTAAGTGAGCAATTTTATATGACTACTATTCAAATATGTATTCTTATTTAGTACTATTTACACATTTATGAATTTTTTAATTCAGCAAGGGATGAAAGTATTGAATGACTAGATGAATGTGCAACACACCTATTTCTCAAAATAAATGTTAGCTGTATACATAGGGCTTGATGACACAATTTCTATTTTATATTATACTGTAATATAAACAGTAAATTTTGCTAAAGTTATCAAATCAAATCACTGTTTAGTCCTTTCGGTCAAAGCTAAAGCAGTAACTCTGATCTAAAGATCAAAGTGGCTTCTCTTAGGAAAATGCCCCATTTGGAGTAATGAACTGCTATGCTCATGCTCTGCATAGACTCTGAGATCAGGCCATTGGATGAGCTTTGGTTGTTTAGACCTTCCAGAGGATTCTCAATTCAAGTGAAATAAATGAATTGATGTGAAATGGGTATAGTTACTTGAGTTTTAGATTATTCAGTTCCAAAAGTGGCTTATCAGTCACCTCTTGTATTCCCAACCTGAGAAAGCAATAGTGACTAAGTTCTTCCAGAACTTTCATAGTTTTGTCTGATCCTATAATCTAGTTAGTAGATGGATAGCCAGTTGTATATTTTCTGTTGTTCAGACTCCCCTTGGTGTAAGCCTTTAGTCCCAGCACTAGGGTGGCAGAGGCAGGTGGATCTCTGAGTTTCAGGCCAGCCTGGTCTACAGAGCTAGTTCCAGATCAGCCAGGACTACACAGAGAAACCTGTCTCAAAAAGAAAAAAAAAGACTTCACTTTGTCAATTACTTTGTCTTTACTAGAGGGATGATATCTTTGTTAGCATTACTATTGCTTTGATAAGACACTGTGATCTAAAGCAAGTTGGGGAGGAAAGGTTTATTTGACTTACACTTCCACATTGTAGTCCATCATTGAAGGAAGCCAAGACAGGAACTCAAACAAGGCAGGAACCTGGAGGGAGGAGTTGATACAGAGATAATTGAATTCAATCAGGTAAAGTACTTTGTATAGGTACCTGACACAAAAAAGATATTAAGTGTATGCTTTTATATTTTCTCCATTATTAAAATTATATACAGACTTTTTCTTACTTGCAATACACATGTATCTGTGTGTACCCCCCCCCCCACAAAGTGCATGTACAAACATATGTGCTAGTGCAGTCACCTGTGACCACTACAAATCCTGCGTGGAGGGCTTTTAAGTTTTTTAAAACATGTTATGAACATGTTTAAACAGTTCTAAAATATGGAACCTTAGTGGGAGCCATAATTCCTCCAAGGAGGAAAAATGGGTTCTTAGTGGGGGCAAAAGATGCTACACACACACACACACACACACACACACACACACACACACACACGGCATGTACTAGCTATTGTATTAAAATTTTATAAGGCAATGAAGGGAAAGAGTTTGAAAACTATGTTTACAAAATGGGTGATAAAAGAATAAAAGAATATTGAGAAACATTGATCTAAATGAAACTAAGGTTTTTATGTCTTAGGGGACGGCATGGATCGGGGTGGTTGATGATGGTGGTGAGGTCGCTACCACATACAATGTTACAGCTGGCCAAGTGATCTTCTTTCCTAAAAATACACTACACTGGATAAAGAATGTGGGCCATGAAGACTGCTTCTTCTTGCTCTTCTTTTCCACACATGATGAGCTACAGACTCTAGATGTGGATGATGTGTTTTTTTCTACACCTGAAGACATTGCTTCCAGGTCTCTTAAGGTATGTAATATTTGTAAAATCACAAATATATGTACTACACAGCCATGGAGTATGAATGTCAGTGTTTCTAAAATCTAGCAATCACCATAGATCCACAAGTTCACACACAGTGATAGAAGTGATTGAATAACACACTCAAAAGTGTATCTTGTATTCCTTCTAATGACCAAAGTTGAAGTTGCATTTCTTATTTTCCTTTATGAAGGTCTTTCACATGAAATTGTAATGTATTGATAGAAAGATTATGATATAATTAATAGAAATTTGTTGTCACTTATAGTCCTGAAGAGTCAAAAGACCACTAATCCTTTCAGTGGGGAGAAGTTTGTCATAATTTGATAGAATTAATTCTTTCTTCCTTCTTTCCTTCCTTCTTTCCTTCCTTCCTTCCTTCCTTCCTTCCTTCCTTCCTTCCTTCCTTCCTTCCTTTCTTTCTTTCTTTCTTTCTTTCTTTCTTTCTTTCTTTCTTTCTTTCTTTCTTTCTTTCGAGACAGGGTTTCTCTGTGTAGCCTAGGCTGTCCTGGAACTCACTCTATAGACCAGGTTGGCCTTGAACTCACAAATTCGTCTGCTTCTGCCTCCCAAGTGCTAGGATTAAAGGCGTGCACCACCACTGCCCATCTGGAATTGTATTTTCTTAATTTTCAGCAAAGAATCCTATGTTTCCTGAATAATTGACACTTTAAAACAGATCTTTAAAATTTTTAATTGTTAACGAGGTACCAAGGTGTTTCAATGCATGTGTACACGACATGATATTAACCAGGCTAAACATATCCCTCTTCTTAAACATGTATCCTTTACAGTGAAAACTCTTTTCTTCTAACCTCTGAAAGCACACAGTATATGATTATTCCCTACTGTCACCTTACTGTACAATAGCGTAATATAACTTTTTACTCCTGTAAATTAGTATTACAATCACTACTTATGACCTCTCCAGACATTTATTTACATTACCACAGGGGAATAACTGACATTTGTGGTTACAGAAGGTCAGGCATAGATGCTCGCAGTGTTAATGGGGGAGAACTAGTGATGGTATGTAACTAGCAGCTGGAGAAGGTTCAGTAGCAAGCATAGGAATCTGCATAGTAAACTTGTGAGATTGCCTTTCAACGGAGTCCAGTATTCTAGTGCTCTCAAGAGAGGTAGAAGAGATGGCTTCACAGGGAGAATGTTGGTAAGCATGGGAACAACGTATGCTTTTGCAGGAATTTATACTGACCATTCCAAACCAACCACTAAAACCAAAATGTATTGAAAACTTCCATAAATATCAGAAATTGATCTGCCTGGGTCAAGGGTCAATGACAACCATCCCATCCGCGCTGACACTACTGCGCCCTCTACCACTTACTTTTCTGTTACTAAAATTTGTTGAATGTTCCATAGCCGTACATGTGATTTGTGATTGTGTTTCAGCCTGAAGGTGGAATTGATTTCATTAGAAAATTCCAGAAGCAAACAGAGGATCAGGGGGTCAATCTTCCTCCCAACTTGGCAGAGCTAGTTATGAATGCTAGTTATGTACAGTCTCCTGACAGCATTGTGTGGAGATATTTTTTTGACCTTAAAGGTATGGTATGTTTCATGAAGGTTTTTAATTAAGTGTTGTATATATACTTGTATATTTTTGACTTAGAATGTATTTTTTTTTATGGTGGGCTATTGCCAAGAGAAATTTGAAAACAAAACAAAATACTGTAGTTTTCAGTAGATGAGGTAATGTAGGGAAAGTCCACCAGTTGAAAGTGAATGTGACAAATGATCTCAAAGTGGCATGGGTATGTTTCAGATCCAGTAAGTGCTGCAGGGTCAGAGACTGGTGGCAGAGGACATTCCCAGCCGTGTGGGCTTTAGACACCACACTAAGGAGTTTGTATGGTATCTTAACTGAGAAGTAGAGTGACTGAGGATTTTAAATATGTGTGAAGCAGTGAATTTTGCTTTTTGAAATGAAGATGCATCTGACTGTCTTGTAGGAAATGATTAGAATGGGCCAGTTAAGAGGAAAAGAGATGAGTGGAGGGGCTGTCACAGTCCTTCAAATAGGGGGTGATAGAGACCTACACCGTGGCTGTTGTGAGAAGGAGTAAAGAATTTAAAGAGGTAGGCTAGAAAGGACTTGAGAGTTGACAGACTTCAAGGGTGATGATGTACAGAGATTTGTTTGGGGTAACTCCCAAGTTTTCTAGCTAGGTCCCCCTAGTTGAATGAAAAATACTAGGATTCTCTGTGTTAGAAATTTCAAGACAGTTTGGGAGGTAGAATAGAATATAACTAACTGTGCCTAGTGGGGGCCCATAGGACCTGGGGTCAGCAGTTCAGATTATGTAAGTTATCTGTGAGTAGAAGAGCTTTGTGTTTTACTGGGCATCTATTGAGGCACAATTTTGAGGTATTTGTTATTCTATTTTAAACTTCATCTGATTCAGGTTCAAAAGAATATAAGTTTCCGGGGGGAGTCATCCAGCGAGCACAGTATTGGAAGGACGGAAATGAACTAAGCAGCAATGAACAAATTTTCAACGAATTTCTACATCAGGTAACTGAGGAAAAAGCTTTTTTTTTTGTTATCATTAAACAACATTTAAAAATTTATCACTTATGCTAATTTATTTCCTTTTTCTTTTTTATGTTTTGAAATTAAAATACAATTATATTGTTTTCTCCTTTCCCTTTCCTCCTTCCAACCCATCCCATGCATACCCACCTTGCTTTCTCTCAAATTCATGGCCTCCATTTTAAAATTATTGTTATACAAACATTTTATATATATATGTACATATATAATCCTAAATAAAAACTATATCAGAATTGATCACTTGCTATTAGTTAACCAGTCTGGGAGCTGTTCCCTGAGGAGGACTATTTCTCCATCTCTCAGCATTCCTTAGCTGCCTATAATTCTTTGCTAAGGGTTGAGGCCCCGAGACCTCCCCTTTCCTTGTTATCACGTGTTCAGGTCTTGTTCAGGCAGCCATGTTGGTGAGACTCTATGGTGTGACTTCCTTGACATTTCTAGAAGAGGCACTGTCACAGCAAATGTCCCTTTTCTTTGGCTCTTACATTTTTTATAGAGGGAAAACCCTTTGATGAATATCCAGGTGGATGAAATATAAGATTTGGAGCTGGTTCATGTTTCTTCTTACTGGAAGAAGAAGGGAAGCCTGAGTTAAGGCAGCATGGGCTGATTCCATTCATGTGAGCCAGTAACTGGGGCTTCCAGGGGCCTTGGAACTTCCTTAACACAAGCAGTCACATCAGCGAAGAGCACGGGGCGTTGGGAGGGTTCCACTTTTGTTTTTAAGTAAAGCTGGTTCTGTAGCATAGTACCTTGTGTTCACGGTCTAGTTCTGTCTTTGCTGTGCGACCCTAGGCAACTGACTTAGATTTTTCACTCATCACCTGTGAAGTAGGGAGAATGATGCAACTTTGTAAGATTGTTGTAAGCAGTAAGTGATGTAATACCTATAAGGAACATGGAAGACATTTGCAGAGACGCATAAATATTAGGTATTTTATGGTTTTATCAATTGTTGAGTTGCTGAGCAGTATGTTGGTTAAATAACTGTCTTTTCTCCTTTTCTTTTGAAAGCACCAAAATGTCCTCGCATTGAGTACACTCAGGATTTATAATAATGGATTAAGACAGCCACATTTTCATTTCAATGCAAATGAAATGGGATATGTAGTGAGTGGATGTGGAAAGGTAATTCCTCAATAAACATTTCTTAAAAAATTCCCTTGATGCAGAAAGGAGCAAATAGGAGGTATTTCTGGTGTTGATCTAATCATCAGGAACAAAAGGAATCTATATCTAACTTTCTACAGAGGCTAGCACACAGACCTCATTAGATGGTTGGCATATTTGATGACACAGAAAGATTCAAGAGGTTCTGTATTTCTGAAGTGGGCAAGAGTATTTTTGAAGTGACAAAGATTTATGTCTTATGATAGAGGTCTGAAGAACAAGCTGAGGTTTTCAGTTTTGCACCATCACCTGACGCAAACTTCTCTACCATGGGGAAGTAGAAATAACCATTGTCTTTCAGCATAAGGTGAATGAAGGAACCCAGGAAGGCTTGGGGCATCTGCATGATGGCCATATGCCCCAGTTTATCTGAGATACTCCTCAGTATACTTGTCTGGCTGAAATTATTGACAACCCCTTTTACTCCTCAGAGAGTATTTGGCTTGGTTGGTCACTTCTGTGGTCAAGCTGCTATACACCAAGCTATGCAGTATGTTACTATAGTGATCCGACATTAGTTACTATAGAGTGTCATGAATTCCAGATAGGCCAGCCTTGGTTTTGAAAGGACTCTATAGAGGGTGAAAGGGCACGAGGGGATGGGGAGGAAAATAAGGGAAAAGAAAGAGGGGCAAGTGAATCAACAAAAATAAATTGTATTTGAAAATGCCACAATAACTTTCTAAACTAATTTTAATAAAATGCTTTGATGGTCTGTATGTCTCTCAATCTCAGAGGAAAGAACAAAAACCACATGAAATTCACTTATACCAAAAGTCTTGTATGTTTTCAAGAATGAAAGTTTTAGTAAATTAAAAAATGGCATTGCAGTCCTCCATGAATTGCATTTCAATTATCTGACTATTTCTTGTGTGCTAGAGTGCCTTTGTGTATGCATTTAGTCTCTACCTCTAAAAAGGAAGACCCCTCAGATGGTATGATGAAAGATGGCATAAATAAAGGCATGTAGGTAGAAAATACTGAAAGTAAATCGTCTCTGATAAATATGGGGCATCATTTGGGACCTTAGCTAGAACATGACTGCTGATGCCTTTTATGCATGATGTTATGGATATTTATGTAAGTGTTGTATCTTTTGGCTTCTGTGAGGCTCTGTCGTATTCTTAACAAGAAGCCTCTATATAACCACAAGCTATGTTATATGTCTGTTCTTCACATTTGATACTTATCTGAATGAGTGTGTGACTTTTAATTCTAAAGCATCACTTCCCCTCAGGTGGGCATCATTAATACTCAGAGAACCATAGAATTTAATATCCACATTGGAGATGTGGTGTTTTTTCCTATTGGAACCCAGCATTACATCAAGAACACATGTGATGAGGATTTGCTCTTTGTGCTTGCCTTCAGCACTGGAGATCAGGTAAGACTTAAGAGTCATCAGTAATCTGCTAAGCCAGTGTTTGGACAAAGGATGCCTTAGTATATATGTGTTCACTGAAGGGGTGGATGAGTAAGCTAGATGAAAAGAAGTGTATGAAGAGAAGGAGAATCAAGACATTTTCTATTATATTGCTTCTTAAGTCTCTGAACTTTGAACCATAGGATCAATATGTAGAGATCCATAAAATCATTTCAATCACAGTACAGCGGATATTGGAAGATATGACCAATATTTGTTGATGAATATGTTTCCTAATACTGATTCCCAGGAATGGATAGGCATCCTCATGTTGGAACAGAGCTTATCATCCTGTTGGAAAAAGCCAGTGTGGCCATGGAGTACCAGGAGCATTTATCTGGCTGTAAGGCTTGCCTCATCATATGGCTGTAGGTGTGGAACCTTGGGAAGTCTTCTCACTAGTTCTTGCTCACAGGAAAATAGATGCATTTCTTAGTATAGGACTGATTTCTTCTAAGGAAGGCTTGAGGTATCTTAGCACATTTTTCCATCAGACTTTCCTTCTCAGAACTGAAGAGGTGATTTTCCCATGGCCAGGGGAGACTGGCACTCATAGTCACCTGTATAAGTTAGATAACTACCAGACCATATTGCCAATGACTTGGCAGCTCCTAGGCCTGTGCAGTGTGTTAAACAGTGTAGTGCTGACGCTGCTTTTGTTTTATATTATCAGGTACAAACTCTTGACATGGACGATTATTTCCAGGCTACCTCAGACCATATTTTGGCTCAGCTTTTCTTCAGGAAGCAAAGCGAGTTTAAGAAGATTCCCAAATTCACAGAGGACCAGGCCATCAACCTGCCTTAAATTACTAATGAGTTCATATCTACTGTTCTTTGTCAGTTGTTGATAAAGAAAGACCACTGGCTAAAAAACTGGGACTTGTTACAAAATGAAGTGAGATAACAGAGGCAAAGCAACCCTAGGGTTTTCCATGTAGGTATCTGAATATGGAAAGTCTTGCTGATCAAACATTTCACATTTGGGTGTCTGGGGTATCTGATAATCTGACATTATTAATGCATTTTAGTATATATGTACACACACACATACTTATATAGGTCTTATCACTTCAAATGTATTGTGTAGGCATTTGTTACATATAAACATATAAAAAACATTTAACTATGCAAGTATTATTCATTATTCTTCACTGTGGGAGTTAGGAAAGAGACTGGTTTATATATGTTCATTGAGAGGCACGGTAATCCATGTGCACTAGACCATGTATGAGGAGTTTAGTACCATGCCTTAAGTTGGAGATTCTCAATCCTTTTTGGCATGAGATATTTTTTAATAATATCAACATTTTAAAGAATTCAGTCATACTAGTAATTGTGTACTTACTTTATATTACCATAGAAGATATTTAATGAGAAAATGAATATGAACTAAGTGCTATCTTTGAATGTATTTGGATTTTGTGGGTAACCTCACCATCTGTCTACATTTGAGAAAGTTCTTCCCATGTTTGAAAAGCATCTGATAGTCTGTTGCTAGTATTGGCTGTGTCGTGGGCACCTTATCATTTTTCTGAAGCTGGTTGGGGCCAGTGCTCTCTTAAGTTATTTGTGTAAAAAGAGTGAGTTTATATTTGGTCTGTACTTTAATTTTGATTGCAATTTATTTGAACAGGCATCTGGTGTACTGACAGTGTGCTAATCACCACCATCAGTTCTGAGCTACCCGATATAAAATTCTTAAGGTGATAGAGCTGGCTTTAATATCCTCTCTCAGTCATTGCCCTAATACATAATCTGATTTCTTTTAAAGGATCAGACTGTTCATTTTTCGAGGCTACAAAAGAATCTGTCCTTTCTCTCCCTCCCCGCACGCTGTCCCTCTCTTCATTAGAATATCTAGCTCTATTGAGTTCTAGTAGAGGAATATAGTGAGAACTTTTATCAGAGCAGGTGGCCACCTACAAAAAGGGCTTTAGGAACATGATGACAGCTTGCCTCTGCTCTGGGTTTTTTGTTAGTTCATTCATCCAGATAAGCTAAGCACTGTGTTAGATGTTAGTGAGACATAGCAGTACTGAGGTGGACGTAAAAGCGGACAGTACAAGACATGGCAACACTGATATGGCAGCTATTCACTGTGGTAAGTGATAAGTGTGTGCACACAAACTATATATGGATACACACATTCATGCGTAAGCAAAATACCAAACCCAGCTCTGGGAGCCATACAGAGGGTGTTAAGATTTCTGGAGTAGATCTGAGTGAAGATGAACAGTTAGACACAACATTAAGAGGAAGATGGAACCTATGAGCAGGAAAGCTCTTCTAGATGGAAGATTGGAGGAGTCAGTAGTACCAAACATGGAAGTATAAGAAAACAGTTCACTATGGGTGGAGGAAAGGACCAATACCAAGGGATGAGGTAAGAACAGGGAGGGTAGTGGAGATGCCAGCATCCTTTAGAGCCATGTTACTATGCTTTTCCTTATTGTCTTTCCCTAGTAGAGCTACCTGAGATCAGAGCTTGGCAGCAAGCAGAGGCTTAATGGTGTTTGGGAGGGGAAGTAATGTTGAATGGATTTAAGGAACAGCACAGAGGAAATGGCACATGGAAGAGGAGATCCAAATAGATGTATTGTTTTAGTCATCAGTAATGACTAAATTACACTGTGAGGTTGTTTCTCTCCCATAAAAACTCAACTGTTAACAGTGGCTCTCACCGATGAACATAAAGATAGAAAATAATGTCTGTACTTAGCTTTTATCTGTAAATTTTACCCTTGAATTTTAAAAAATTATATACTGTAAGCTTGTTTATTATCCCTTTTTTATGTACTAGGAAAGATTGTATCAGATTACTACATGGTCATTAAATAAAATTTTGTCTTTTTTTTATATCATTTTTCTTTTAATTTTGAATATAATCTGTTCTTATGCTTTTATGTATTTGAAGTATTATCTTCTCTTTAGGTATCTTTGAAATATGATTTATTATCTCCTAAAATGTATGTCATTGTGTTGAAACATTTTAGGTTTCCTGACAACAATATACTTGATATTTGCCTTAGGAATCCACTCAACTATCAGTTTTTAAAAGAAAAATCATAAAGTACAAATTACATAATGAAAAATTCCATTGACTATTATTGCCACATTGTCTTATCATGCAATGTGTTCTCAAGAATTTAAGATTCTTCTAATATTTACTTGTTTTTTCATAACTTTGAGGTATTTTGTTGTTTTTATGTTGGATCTTGAACCCAGAGCCTTGCACATACTAGGCAAGCACTGTACTACTGAGATATAACCCCAGCCTGGGGAAGTTAGTATTGGTCGTTTATTCTCCAAGACACTTTATTCTCCAAGGTTATTTTACCCATTAATGCTAAAGTGCTGGGGCCAGTATGATAGCTCCATCAGTAAAGCGTTTGTCGTGCAAGCTTGAGGACGCAACTTTGATTCATACTACCCACCTAAGGAAAGATAGGTGTAGCTAGAATTTTCCTGCCTGGCCCACAGTCAGGACAAATCTCTGTCACCCGCCAGTCCCACAGCCGCTCAGACCCAACCAAGTAAACACAGAGACTTATATTGCTTACAAACTGTATGGCCACGGCAGGCTTCTTGCTAACTGTTCTTATATCCTAAATTAATCCATTTCTATAAATCTATACCTTGCCACGTGGCTCGTGGCTTACCGGCATCTTCACATGCTGCTTGTCATGGCGGCGGCTGGCAGTGTCTCTCCTTGTCAGCTTTCCACTTCCCAGAATTCTCCTCTCTCCTTGTCCCGCCTATACTTCCTGCCTGGCCACTGGCCAATCAGTGTTTTATTTATTAACATATTTGCCATACAGAACATCCCACAGCAGGTAGGCATGGTGTTGTATGCTTGTAATTCCTTGAGAGTGCTAGAGAGGTTGAAAAAGGTGTATCTCCAGGTCTTCTTGAAAGCCTAGATAGACTACTGGAGAGTTCTAGGCAAGTAAGAGACCCTGTTCTCCAAAAAAAAAAAAAAAAAAAAAAGAAAACATATACAAAAGAAGTAGATGACCTCTGAGGAATGACATTGTCCTCTGGCCTTCACAAACATACAGGAATACACATTCACACATGCACAAACACACAGACAGATAGACAGACAGACAGATACACACACACACACACACACACACACACACACACACACACACACTGAAGTTTTAGCCTTTTGGGGGAGTAGATGTTATTTCTTATTAGATTGATGTCTTGATTGATCAGTGAGTTACTCAGACTGATTAATGACACCATACAGGCAAAATTCAAGACTTCTACTGAAAACCTGCCTTAAAATGAACCCCTCCTAGCCATTTTATCGCAAACATTTTTAAGATCTGGCCGTATCTTACTTCTTTGAAGTGATACAAGTTGTAGCACATAAAATCCCTTAAATGCTGAAAAATTATAAAGAATTTTCTTTGCAGCAGCTTTGAATGGCTGAGTAGAATGCACTTAGTTTCCGTAGCTCTTCAGGGGTGGGAGGGAGTGCCAACACTGCTCTGTGTTGCTTCTAATAGAAGGTAGTCACAAAAAGTTGTGTGTCCATGCTTTTATTTTTTCCTATCCTGGAGTAATCAGGTTGCTTTTAATAACCAAACTAACCCAAGACAGGGAAATAGGTACTATTACCTTATGACTTGATTCTGAACAGCCGTACTATGCCAATGATTAAAAAAATGATACATTAGTGTAGTATTTTTGCTTTAAAAACAAAATAAAATAACACAACAACAAGAAAAATGCACCCCTTTCTTTTTCTTTTTTGAGACAGGGTCTCACTATGCAGCCCAGGGTTACCTGGGACTTTAAATCCTGCCTTAGCCTCCTGAGTGCTAGGATTATATGAGTGAGCTACCATGCCCCTTTGAAAGTTAGTTACTAAAAGTTCAAAGTGATGTCTTCTCCAAACTTTCTGTTAACTGTCACTTTTAGGAAGCTGGCCTTGATCCTCTGGAGGAAAATAGGGCAAACATGAAGAATCCAAAAGAGAACATAGATGGTTAAAGAAATGTGTGTGTGTGTGTGTGTGTGTGTGTGCGTGCGCGCGCGCGCGCACATTTTTTTCTTCCTTGTACTTAAATTGGGACAATTCAGAGAAAAGTATTCCTTAGAATCATGAAACTACAGAGCTGGTAGAGCAACAAATCATATAGTCCCATCGCTTTAATTTGTGGAAATGGAAACTAATAACCTAACCTCGCTGGGTTATTTGAGACCAAAGGGTGTTTGGGGCTTCAATCTTCAAGGGTATGGAATAGTCTTTCACATAAAGCAGAACTCTGTGCTAGGAAATGCACCATCTCAGGTGGGGAAAGGGCTTCTGTCACCTGAAAAATCAGCCAGCCAACAACAGCACCACCTCCTTTCTGGGCCGCCCACATTCTGAGATGCTAGAGCAGCAGCTAACTGTTAAATAAAGATACCCATAACTCCTTGGACTACAGTTCACTGTTCCTGTCTAGTCAAACCCTCAATGATTGTTTTAATTTAAAAGTTATCACTGGCTTTTAAAACTGTAATAAAATACAACAAAATTTTGCCATTTTAGCCATACAATTTAGTGGCACTGAAAACGTTCACAATTTGGTGCAACGATCATCAAATCCATTTCCAAAACCTTCCCCTCTTCCACTAGACAGAAACTCTATACCATTAAACAACTTCTTGTTCTCCCCTCCTGCTAGCACCCTGGTATAGTCAACTTTGTGTTCATTCTGTCTCTATGAATGGACACATTCTGAGTACCTCCTATAAATGGAATCACACAATACAAGCAATTGCTTAATTTCATTATTTGCTCATTTTAAAAACTTTGCCTCATTAGCATTGTTCTAGGATTACATAAGCCACATAAATGTGGCACCAGAGGACTTATGCTTTAAATGACTTGTGTACAGAAATAGCCTCTATTTCTCTTCTTTCTCCACCCTGTATTCATGGACTTAGCTCTTGTTACATCATGACCATTCAGATTTTATTAGATCAAAAACAAATATTTTAAAAATGACACCAGAAAGCCCACATTATGCTTTAATATTTCAGTGATGTCCATGCCAGTGTATCTCTAGTTATTTAGTGCTCAAGCTTTTCATAAAGTTTGGAACATTGCTTTGCCCTCACGTGCTTTAGTGGGGAACTTTGTTCCAGTACCTGAAATTTGAACAGGAAGACTAGATTGTTTGATATCTGCCCCTTTCCCCCCCTGACACTAGCAAGAAATCCCTAAGAGCTTAAGCAGGTGTCTTTCATATCTCTTATCTTGATGGTTTACTGATCCTGATTGGCAACAAGTCTAACGTTTTTGTATTATAGCCTTGTATGTTCTGTTTATTACCGGGCTTGGGATGTAGAGTTACTCATGCTGATAGGAGGAAGCTGATAGGAGACAGGATTAGTGTTCTGTGTGCTTCTTTGAAGCATTGCTTTCCCAACTGACTGCCAGCCTGATGACTTGGCACACATTCAAAGGGCCTACTTTTCATATCACGCCAATGGAGAAACTTAATATTTTTAGAACATTCACTCAATGTTCAAGGCTGTTCCCCACTTTCTCTTCTGTCAGGTTCAGTGTATCTGGTTTTATGTTGAGAGTTTTGATCCACTTGGACTTGAGTTTTGTTCAGGGTGATAGATACAGATCTATTGGCATTATTCTACTTACTGACGTCCAGTTAGATTAGCACCATTTGTTGAAAATGTTTTCTTTATTCCTTTGTTTATTTCTAGCTTCTTTATTAAAAAAAATCAGGTGTTCATAGGTATGTGGATTTATGTCTGGGTCTTTGACTCGATTCCACTGATCAACCTGTCTGTTTTTATGCAAATACTATGTGGTTTTTATTAATATAGCTTGGTAGTATAGCTTGATATAGGTGATATCTCTGGATGTTATTTTATTGTACAGGATTGTTTTAGTTATCCCGGGTTTTTTGTTTGTTTTTCTATATGAAGTTGAGTATTGTCCTTTCAAAGTCTGTAAAATATGTGTGGAAACGTGTGATCAAAGCATTGTATATATTATAGACTCATGCCATTGAAGAAACAGATTTTTCTATTCATTAAAATCCATCTACTCACTAATGAGCATGTAGTTGAATCCACAGGTCTCCAGGAAGATTTTTATAACTGTTTCATTTTTATTGTATTTCTACTGTCTATACTTGTAATAAACCCCGATGCGCATTTTAAAAACAAAACAAAACAAAAATGCTCACTTGAAATATAAAGCAATTAGTAATCATTTATTTCAGTTTTCAGGAAAAATGGGGACGTATAGGGAGGGAGTTTTGCTTTTGCCTTGGTGTTCAGCACTCATTGTGCTGTGGGTGTTAGGAGCGTTGGGTGTAAATTAAAAGAAAAAAATAGAAAAGCTGAGGTAACGGTGGACTCAAATGAATCATGCAATGCTTTCACACGCCTCTTGTCTCTAGAGAGCATTTTCCCTGAATCAGTGCGCCACAAATGACTGTTGTTCTTTGAGACCGTCACGTCTCTGTTGATTAGGTATGAAAGAGTAAATTCTGAGAAGAAAAACAAGCCTTTCTTGCCTGTTAGGCTGGATTGCTTTTTAAGTGTATCTTATCTTGTAAAATAATCTGTTGGAAATAGTTTTACAGGTGTATGGTACTATACTTCCACCCGGCCTGAGTGTGAAGAGTTCAGAAATATGAAGACAGCTGAGGGTTAGTATTTGTTTAAATCATCACCATCTGACCAAAGATCAGAGCAGGATTCTTGGATTTCCACCCCCCAAGATTTAGATTTGTGAAGCATTTGAATTCGTAAAGTGATGGCTGTCTCTAGTCAGGTGGAATCTACTTCAGCCCATAGGGGAGCTGCTGACCTTAGGCTTTTGCCTTCCAAATCTTCAGTATAAATGTTCATGGGCAAAAGTGCACATGCCATGAGAGTGTAACCTGATGGGTCTCTGCACAACGAACATGCCTGTCTAAAGAGCATCTTGGCCGCATCCTGTCTAAGTCTCTGGTGTCTGCTTGTGCTTGTTTGTGTAACTACATAAGCTACTAGGTGTTTCTCAGTACCCAATTTTTGTTGTTGATCGTCATGTTTTTGAAACTCACTATTTTCTTTTTACCCTTCTTTCTTTTTTTTTTTTCTTTAATTTTATTTTACAATACACTTCAGTTCTACATATCAGCCACGGATTCCCTTGTTCTCCCCCCCCC
>CABHPP010145149.1:0-19052 GCA_902168425.1 Peromyscus attwateri
TTCTTCTTCTTCTCCTCCTCCTCCTCCTCCTCCTCCTCCTCCTCCTCCTCCTCCTCCTTATTATTATTATTAATATTATTATTTTGAGACTGAGTCTGTCTACATAGTCCAGGCAGGCAATGAACTTACAGAAATCTTCTCACTGATCCTCTCCCAGTTCTGGGATCACAGGTGTGTGCCATCATACCTGGCTGAAATCATTCTTAACATAAAACATTTTAAGACAGGTGTGGTGGCCCACACCTGCAATTCTAATACTTGGGAGATGGAAGCAGGTGGAAATCAGGAGTTCAAGGTCATCCTTGGCTGCGTAGCAAGTTTGGGGCTAGCCTGGTCTACATGAGACCCTGTCTGAAAAATAAAACAGGAAAAGCTGAGAGTAACAACTAAAGCATTTTAAGAGGATGGAGCAGGATTTCAAACAGAATCTTGGTTAAAATTTTGTGTGTGTTCTGACTGAGACAGAAAGGGCTAAGTTGGGGGTATCTTTTATGAAGGGTGCCATCTCTGGCCTAGGCTTTGGCTGAGCCTAAGCTTTGGCTGAGGATAAGTGAGGAGTCGCTTCCTCCCTCCCCAGACAATCCAAGCAAGAAGAAGGTCTCAGAACTAAGTGAAGGCCTGGAGGTGACAGAATCTTGCTGCAGCTGGTTCCAGCAGGCATCCACATTTGCCAGTGTGGGCATCTGCATCTAATTTTGGATAACAGGGCTCCTGTCTACCCACAAGGGGTGCAGCTGGAAGGTCTTGGTTCCTGCACAGGGGTGTCTCAGGGGCCTCCATCCTACAGGCATTGTATCTCTGTCATGCCAGGCCGTGGGATACAGAGATGACTGTGGTAGCGCTGGCGGGAGGTATGCAAATGAGCTTCTTCAGACGGACCTGGGTTGGAATCCTCATTACATATCTTCCATGCTGTGCAGCCTTCAGCTAGTTATATCACCTCTCTGAGCTGTAGCTCAGCCCTCAGTAAGGATGGTAGAGATGTGATCACTTCTGCAGGAGGCTGTCACCAGCCACAAATGGGGTCACGCACAGGCAAGCCCTGCCCCCACGGAATGATGGCCGGCATAGTTGCCCCATAGAGGCCAGGCCCTGTGTCCTCCTTTGGGCCTCTTACAACAGCCCTACCTGGAAAGACAGGCCCCTCAGAAGAGCATTCACACATTATCCTCACAGTAAGGTAATAAAGATGGCTCTGATTTGTGTCTGTGGATTCTCAGAGCCAAACAGCACAGCATTCCACTCACCTTGAGAGGAAGAAGTCATCATTCATATCTTACAATAAAGGATTTGGAGGGGCAAAGAGATTGTGGCTTCCTTCCAAGGCCACACAGCTAGAATGTGGTGGAGGGTGTGTGAAGCGAGGTCCGGCTTTCCTTGGCCACAAAACTAGATTCCTCTTCGCACGATATATCCCAGCACAGGTAGGTCCAGGTTGCTGGGGACACAGATTTGAGAACATGGTAATGGTAGATAATAAATCAAGGGTGGCTTCTGTGAGGTGGGGACATTTACAGTGGGTTTTGACACATCCAATGTCATGTGCTGCGTTCCATGTTAGGCAGATACATGGGTTCAGAAGACAGTGACTGATACAGTTTGGATCTGGTATGTTTCCAGAGGTCCTTGTGCGGAAGCTTGTCTCCAGGGCAGAGCTATTGGGAGATGATGGAGCCTTTTCTTTTCTTTTTCATTATAAAAAAATTTTATTTTATTTTAATTGAAAATTCAACAATATATTCTGATCACAGTTTCCTCTCCCCCATGTCCTCCCAGATCCTTGCCACCTCCCCACCCATCCAACTCGTGCCTTTTTTCTCCCCCTTTAGAAAACAAACAGGCAAAAAAAACCAAACCAACCAACCAAACAAACAAAAAACAATAAAAAAATGAGACAGCACAAGAAACAAAACCCATAAAAACACAAAATCGGAAACTGTAATATACAAGCAAAAGAACTGCAGTATAAAAAAATGCCCAAACAAAGCAATATGAGAGAAAAAAATCTACAAAAGTACCATTGAGTTCGTTTTGTGTTGGCTATGCACTTCTGGGCATGGGACCTGCCCGTAAGTGTGGTTTAAATACCTAGTGAAACTCTATTGTAGAAAACTGATTGTTTTTTCCTTTGCAAGCAGTTGTCAAGTGGAGATAGTTTCTTGATTAGGGATGGGAGATTGTATGCACTTCCCCATCTCAGTGCTAGATCCCCATCTGGCTTGAAGCTATGCAGGCCCTGTGCATGCTGCCACAGTCTCTGTGAGTTCGTGTGTGCGTCAGTCCTCTTGTGCCTGGAGGACAGTTTCCTTGGTGTCCTCCATGCCCTCCGGCTCTTACAATCTTTCTGCTCCTCTTCCGCATAGCGCCCTGAGCCCTGAGGGGAGGGGTTGATGAAGACATCCCATTAGGGCTGAGTGCTCTGAAGTCTGTCACTCTCTGTGCATTGTCCAGGTGTGGGTCTCTGGATTTGTTCCCATCTACTGCAAGGGATGAGGGCTGGGTGAGACACTGGTCTATGGGATAGCAGTTTGTCATCAGGAGTCATTTTATTGCTATGTTCTTTCAGAAAAATAATAGTATTTGGTTTTCCCTTAAATCTACAGCCTGTTTATTCTCAGGTTCTTGTCCACATTTGCAGTGTCAGGCATTGGTTTCACTTCCTGGAGTGGGCCTTAAATCCACACAGATAGGAGTTGGTTACTCCCCCAATGTTTGTGTCGTTATTGCCGTAGTGTATCATGCAGGCAGGACACCATTGTAGGTCACAGGGTCAGTAGCTGGGTTAGTGGTTACCTTTCTCCTCTGGTAGCACACAGAGTACCTTCCATGAGCTCTAGTCAGAAGGGGTGAAGGCTCTAGTTAGGCACCGGCTTGACTTCTCCAAGTTCAGTGAGATATGTAAGTGCTGTCTTCAGTAAAAGGGCTTTACCATTAATTTGTGGAAAGTGATCAATAGCTTGGGCAATATCCTGAGTTGTTTAGGGGTTTCCATGGGGCCCCTTTGGTCAACAACTCAATTAGATGTAACCCATTTCTGGCACTGGAGGTTTCACTTGGTGGAAAAAGATGTTTAGTTGAGATATTGTCTCCCTTGCTTTTGGGAAGTCCATTTAGATTTATTTCTTGTTCATATGTATTTTAAGACACTTCCACAGTGGGAGGGTTCTGTATAACCCCTCACATGGCTCTTAGTGTAAGTTATCCCTCCCGGTACTCTTTCCCCGATTCCCCTCCTCCTTGCCCTCTCCACTAATCCTCCTGTTCTAGTCTTTCCAGTATTTTTCTATCACTATATATTCTAGGGAAATGATGGAACCTTTAAGGGTGGGTTTGGTGGGAGAAAGCAAGGTCACTGGGGATATGCCCATGGAGACTGTGATAGTTGATAATTGCCAACTTGACAGGCTCCAGAGTCACCATAGAGATACACATCTGGGCACATCTGTGAGAAATTATCTAGATTAGGTTAACCACTCTAAATGTGGGTGGCACCATCTCCCAGGCTGGGGTCCCGGAATGAATACAATTTTTATTTCATTCATCATTGCTCACTGACTGAAGATGCAGTGTAAGCAGCTGCGCCACGCTCTGCCAAACTGTGAGGCAGGAGAAAACTGTCTTTCCTTAAGTTGATTTTGTTAGGTATCTTGCCATAGCGACGAGTAAAATAACAAACACTTATGGACAGTGGGCTCTTAACCTATCCCCCCTGCCCTCTTGCTTCCTGGCTCCTATAAGGCAAGCATCACCTGATCCCCACCATTATGTTCTACCTTGTCACAGCTCAAAAGCAATGGGGACAACCAAACATAGGCTACGACTTCTGAAGCAATGAGCCCAAATGAACCTTTCCTCCTCATAAGGTGATTAACTCCGGCATGTTGTCACAGTAACAGAAAACTCGTGGGCACAGTGACTGTACCCGTGAAGGCTGTAGGACTCATTTGTGACTGTAGGTCTTGTATAGAGCCACTGATCCCTGGTCTCTGAGAACAGCAGACTGAGTTGATTAAAATCACCAGTAGGGGCCAGGAGATAGTCCAGCTGGTATAGAACTTGCTTCACAAGCGTGAGGGCCTGAGTTTAATCCGCAGAACCCACATAAAGGGTACTGAGCATGAAGGATCCCCGGGGCCTGCTGGCCAGCCAGTCTGTCCTAACTGGGGCTCTCCAGGCCAGTGAGAGACCATGTGTCAAAGGAGGTGGATGGCCTTACAGAGGATGGCATCTGAAGTTGTCCTCTGGTCTCTGAATATACGCACACATATGTGCACCTGCATACATGTGCATTGTCTCACACAGTAAAACACCCAACAGCAGTACGCTAATTATCTGAGTGTGTGTGTGTGTGTGTATGTGGTGTGTGTGGTGTGTATTCCAAACTATGTATCTGGGATATACATATGTGTATATAAAACACACACACACACACACACACACACACACACACACACTATATATATATATATATATATATATATATATATACTGTACATACACAAAATTTTATTTGTGGTTTAAAAAAAAATTTAGAAGTATCCTTGGGAAGACAAGCATTTGTGGAGCTTCCCACAGGGTCTCCAGGGCTGGCTGAATTCTCCTGGCAGCCTGCACCCCTGTAGCTCTTGTGCCTCCTCCAGGTATGAGGAAATGACTCATTCAGGTCAAGAGCAGGTCAAGGGACTTGACTGAAGCCACTAGGCTGCCGAGTGGATAGGATAGGACATGAGCCTCCTAGGCTTGACTGGTCTACATTTGGCCCCTGGGCCAGGCTGAGAACCTGGAGGGGCTATAATAAGGACCTGGGGTGAATGTAAAGAGATGACCCCACTCCACTCACACATCCCACCTCATTAGGAGACACTGTGGAGACGGACTTGAACTCTTATCTCTGTAGTTGGTAACCTGAGGTCTTGGCTTGTCATGCTCTGTGTCTGGCCTCAGTTCCTCAGCTGTAAGAGGAAGTGATGACACCTCCCACATCCTGGGAATGCTGGGAATATGTGAAAGCCTGGGTGCCATCGAATCCTGTAGGTCCGCTGTCTTGTCCCGTGGCTGCTACTCCATGGACCAGGCTTACTGTGTCTGTATCCAGGGAGCCCAGCATTGTTTATTGCAGCCTCTGACTGGCAAACCCTTGACCCAAACTGTTGCTCAATGCTGATCTTGATCATATGAGCCTTTGCGCCAGAACTTGGGTCCCCTGAGTCCCCGTGGCCTGATCCTAAGACGCTGGGTTCTGTGCATGTGGCAATCATTGCTTCACATGGTGGCTGCTCTTCTTGCAATGGGTATAGAGTTAGCCAGGAGCTGGTGTCCATGTGCCCTGTGTCCCAGGTGGGTTGCTCTGCTGAAGAATTGCTAAACACCGCCTGTGACCTTGGCATCATACAGACAGCTCAGGGTGGGGCTGGGGATATACATGCTTCTTAGGGTCTGACGTGGGTAGGGGCGCAGGACCTGTGACCTCTCTCATTTGGTCCCATTCTTTACTAGGAAGGCCTGAGTTCTAGTCTATGGTCCCCGAGTCTAAGCCTGAGCCTGTGGGCAACACACTTCTTCCTTGCCGGTAGGAACAGGATGGAGGGAAGGGTTCACCCTAGGCCCTGTCTAAAGTAGGTGCTGATTATGTAACAATTTCCCTGATGACCTTGGATCAATTTTTTTTCCTTTCTGGAGTTCAGTTTCTTTACCCATGATACCTAATGCTCTCGGGGCGGGGGGTGGGGCTCTCTAGATCTCAGAGTCTCAGAGCTGGTCCCAAACTGGACAATCTTGGGTGGTGTCAACTACTGGGAGAAAAACAGAGATGTAGAACAAGCAAAATGTCACTCACTTGAGGGCAAGTGACAAAGAGGCCAGCAGCTTCTTATACCCAACTTCCAAGCATTAAGGAGGTTACTCCCCCTGTGGGTCCCTAATGGGGCACAGCTGGGTCCCAACCTGTGATTAATGCAAGGGTCCCTGAGCCACTTTCAGCCACTGGAACCTTTCCCGAGTGCCAGCTTGTCACTCACCTCTCCTTCAATCTCTTGATTAACTTTCACAATGTAATCTAAGCTCTTGGGGAAGGGACTGAGGCACAGGCATTGCCCTGTGCTGGCTCCCAGTTAGTAGTAACCCAAACCATCTGGTCGCCCATACCTGTCAACCCTATTTTACCTCCAAGAGGTGCTGGCCAGTGTGCTAGATGGTTCCGCACTGTCCCCTCAGAGTGAGCAGGCTGGGCCCTGGAACCAAGAAGACCTGGAGGGAGTGGTAGACTCCTACTTCCTCCAAGCCTACGCCATAAAGGTTTTGTTTAATGGTTTGTTTAGTTTATGGCACTGGGGACCAAACCCAGAACTTCCTGCGCGCCAGGAAAGCACTCTAGCCCTGAGCTGCACCCCAGCCTACCTTGCTGTTTTAGATCTGGGGGAGGCCAGCTGCCAGACCAGGACACTCAGGCAGTGGGTGTGGGGGAACTGTGATCCCCTGCCTCTGGCCTTGTGTCCCAGTCTATGAAGGCCATCATAAAACATCACTGTCTGGGTGGCTTAAACAACACGGACTGCTTTTTTTCCGTGGTTCAAGAGGCCTGAAGGCCAAGATCAAGGTGCCAGCAGGATCTTGGCTTGCAGACGGCTGGCTGGCTTCTCGCTGTGTTCTCACATGACCTTCCTCTGTGTCCATGCTTCTGTCGTCTCCCCCTTTGGTAAGGACACATCCCTTCTGGATTGAGACCATCTTCCTGACCCCGGCTAACCTTGACTGCCTCCTCGAAGGTCCTACCTCCTGATGCAATCACGCGGAGAGACAGGATTCCAACACAGGAATTTTAGGGGGACACAAGTCAGTCCACAGTATCATGGGAATGAATGATCTTGGAAGCAGACCCCAGGTCCAACCCCCTTCAGATGCTGCAGCCCCAACTCCTCAGCTAAATTGCCTCCAACTTTCTGAGCCTCAGACACTATGTGAAGTAAAGGCTCTGTGGGAGGATTCCCGGTGGATCTTTACACAGGACACCTGGGGTGAGCATCAGCCAATGGAGGTGGAAATGGATGCGGGGAGCCTCTACCCGTTGACAGAAGCGACTTCTTCCAACGCTTCTCTTCTCAGTCCCCACTACATCACTTCCTCCAGTCCCCTGCTCCACTCACCCAGGCATGCCCGCTCTCACCCCGTGTCAGGCTCTGCCTTCTGCTGACCTTGTTATAAGACCGACTGGGGGCTGGCAAGATGGCTCAGTGGGTAAAGGCACTTGCTGCCGAGCCCGATGACCTGAGTTTGACCCCAGAGACATTATGAGGTGGAAGGAAAGGATTGACTACCACAAGTTGTCCTCATTGTCCACACATATGCCATGGACACGTGGAACCATCCCAGCCCCCTAAAAAACCCCAATAAATGTATTTAAAATTGTTGAAAACTTTTATGTATAGTTTTCCATATACTATTTTTTAATCGTATTTCCCCTCCTCCAGCTCCTCCCCACCTCTTCACCCAACTTCATAGTTTCTTTCTCTTTCTCTCAACCCCCAAAATAAAAACAAACAAACAAAATAAGACAAAAATGCCAAACCAAACAAAATGAAACAAAAAGGTATCCCCTCACAAGAAAAACCCAAAACAAAACATGGGGGCTGTTTTGTGTTGGGTAACTGCTTCCGGCTGTGGGACGTGCCCTGGGGTATGGTTGATATATCTAGTGATCCTCCATTGGGGAGAACTGACTTGCCCTTTGCCAGCAGGTATCAATCACAAACAGCTTCTTGGTTAGGGGTGGCAGCCTGGCTCCACTTCCTCCTTTCAGTGCTAGGACCCCGTCCAGCTTGGAGCTGTGTAGGTCTTGTGTGTGATGCCAGTCTCTGTGAGTTCATATGTGCATCTGTCGGGTCTGGAAGACTCGGTTTCCTTGGTATCCTTCCCCTCTGGCTCTGACCATCTTTCTGCCTCCTCTTCCACAGAGCTCCCTGAGCCCTGAGGGGAGGGGTTTGATGACTGCATCCCATCTAGGACCGAGTGCTCCAAAGTCTCTCACTCTCTGCATGTTGTCCAGGTGTGGGTCTCTGTGTGAATTCCCGTGTACTGCAAGAAGAAGCTTCTCTGGCCTGGGCTGAGTGAGGCCCTGATCTATGGGTATAGCTGTGTACCATTAGGAGTCATTTTATTGTTATTCTCCGTTAGTAGAATAATAATAGTAGGTTTTCCTATAGGCCCATGACCTCTCTAGTCTCTTCTTCTTCTTCTTCTTCTTCTTCTTCTTCTTCTTCTTCTTCTTCTTTCTTCTCCTCCTCCTCCTCCTCCTCCTCCTCCTCCTCCTCCTCCTCCTCCTCCTCAAGTATTTCAAGACAGGGTTTCTCTGTGTAGCCCTGGCTGTTGTGGAACTCACTCTGTAGACCAGGCTGGCCTCGAACTCAGAGAGATCCACATACCTCTACCTCCCAAGTGCTGGGATTAAAGGTGTGCACCAGCACCTTGACAGTATAGTCTCAGGTTCTCAACCACTTCAGCAGTGTAAGGTCTGGGTTCCACGTCATGGAATGGATCTTCAATGTAATAGAAAAGTGGCTGGTGACTCCCAAAACATTTGTACCACGATTGCAGCAGTACATCTTGCATGCAGGCCACTGTTGCAGATCGCAGGGTCTGTCGCTGGATGGTATTGACGACTCCCTTTCTCCTCCGGTTGTTGTGTAGGGCACCTTTCAGTACCACGGACACTACTTAGTAGGAGTGAAGCTTCTAGGTAGGTGTCAGCTCAACTACTCCATGTTTGATGATATAAACACTGTCCTCAGCAAAAGGTCCTTACCATCAGGTTGGGGAGAGCCACCAACAGCCTTAGATGCTTGAGGGGTTCCTTGGCATTCCTTTGGCCAATGACTCAACAATATGTAACCCATTCATGGCACTGGAGGTTTTACTTGGTGGCATGAGATGTATACTTGGGGCACTGTTGCTCTGTTATCTGGTGACTCCCTTTAGAGTCCTTTGACATATGTATATATTTTAGGAGGCAGGAGCAGGTTTCCATGCGGTTTTTCAAATGGCCTTTAGTGTTAGTTGTCCATTCCATCTTCCCTCCTTTACTCTTCTCTCCCATCCCCTCCCTCTCTAACCCTCCCCCCCTTTCTCTCTCCAGAACATTATATTTATTTGCCTTTCCTTGGGAGATCCTCTCTTTTGCCCTGGTCCCTGGTCCCTAAGCTCTGTGGTTATTCAGATTGTAGCACACATATGGAAAACTTAAAGCTAACATCCACATATAAGAGAAAACAGGCAATATTTGTCTTTTCTGGGTCTGGGTTACTTCATTCAGAATGATTGTTTCTAGCTCCATTCATTTACCTGCAAATTTCATAATTTTACTTTTTCCTAACTGCTGAGTAATATTTCATTGTGTAAATGCACTACATTTCTGTTCTACATTCATATAGTGTATAGACATCTAGGTTGTTTCCAGTTTCTGGCTATTATGAGCAGCAATGAACATGGATGGGCAAGTGTCTGTGTAGTAAGATGTGGAGTCCTTTGGGTGTATGCCCAAGTGTGGTACAGCTGGATCGTGAAGTAGATCTATTCCCAGCTTCCTGAGGATCCACCACACTGATTTCCACAGAGGCCGAAAAGTTCGCACTCCCACCAGCAGTAGATACGTGCTCCTCTTTCCCCACATCCCCAACAGCAGCTGCTGCTTTATTGATCCTGGCCCCTCTGACTGGGCGAAGATGAAATCTCAGAGAAGTTTTGATTTGCCTCTCCCTGAGGACATTGACCATTTCTCTGTCCCTCTGCCACCTGCTTCATCTTTTGAGAACTCAGTTTAGTTCTGTACCCCATGTTTTAAGTTGGGTTATTTGTTTTCTTGATGTTCAGCTTTTTGAGTTCTTTTTATATTCTAGATACTAACCTCTCTCAGATGTATAATCGGGAGAGATCTTTTCCCATTCTGTAGGCCATTAATTTGCCCAAATGATGGCACCATGTGCTGTGTAGGAGCTTTCTAGCTTCATGAGGTCCTATTTATTGATTGTTGGTCTTAGTGTCTGTGACATCGGTGTTCTGTTCAGAAAGTCCTTTCCTGTGCCAACAAGTTCAAGCCTACTCCCTACTTTCTCTTCTAAAGGACCTACAGAGAGGGTGGGGAAAGGCTTATGGCATGAAGCTCTGGCTCAGAGCTTCTGAAAACTTTCTGGGTGGGCCTTAGGAAACCCTTCACATGGAGAATGCGGCTTCCAGAAGTTTCCCAGTTTATGGGCCAAAGCCCGGTTTCCAAAAGTTGCTGAGATACAAGACAAGAGGGGCGCCTTTCCCGGCTTTCCCCGGCCCACACTCAAGTACCTCCACCCTGCCGCGCCCCAGGGCAGGCCTTACTCTGGACTGTGTGGTTTTCATGAATGCTGCCCTCATCCATTGGCTCTGGATGGCTTCAGTCAACGGGACTCGCCGGATCCCAGGAAGTGAAAGAGGAGGACCTGGGGCTTATTCTGTACACCCCTTCTCTGGAGGTCCCCGTGGGCTGGCTACCTCTCCGGACCAAAGTCGGCTCCTGACAAGCTGTCGTTTTCCCTTAGAGGTTCCCTTCCACGTTCTGGGACTCTGTCACTCTCTCAAGCCCTGGGTTCTACCAGTCAGTAAATGATCCCAGTGACCCAGCTCCAGTGTACCTGCTGCTCTCAGGCAGGTCCTGACACGGATCTGTTCCCATGGTCCCTCGCTGTGGTGGGAAGAATGACATGTTGCTCAAGTGACTGTAGTGGTTACAAGCAGTGTGTTCCTTCCCAGGCCACTTCCAAGTGACCCCCTCCCCCCACAGTATGATACGAGGCTCCAGCTAGTTGTTCTCCAAGGATGGACATGTGACATCAAAAGAAGCCCCTTGGTGCTCCTCAACCCTCAGACACAGTGATTATTTATGTATTGTATTAAGTGACCTTGGCTTGGCCAATCAGGTTGAAGTGTGACAGGTGCTATCTGGGAATCCCTGCAATGTCTGGCCTGAGACTTCCATACTGGTGTTGAACTTTGTGTGATGTTAAAGCTTCATCTTGAGCTGAGGTGCAATGTGGGCCCACACCTCCGTCTTTTCCTCAGCCAGCTTAAAAGAATTAATGTCTTTGGACGAAACTCAGCACTTCTGTGCCTCAGTTACTTTTTAAAGTGGGGCATGGTTCTGGGGTGTGGCTTAATAGTATCTTTCCTGGCTCAGGAGAGGCCCTGGGTTCCACCTGCAGTGGGCATAGCACAGCATGGTGGCGGGGACAGCATGGTGGCAGGGACAGCATGGTGGCAGGCACAGTGATTAGCAGGCACCTCGAGTGGATTCTTCAGAGATCAGTTTATGGAAAGAGCCTGAAGCAGAGGCTTAAAGCAACCCTTGTCTGTCCAGGACCCTGTCTGTCCGGGGCCCTGTCTGTCTGGGGCCCTGTTTGTCCTGGGGCCCTGTCTGTCCGGGGGCCCAGGTGTAAATCAGTGGTGCTGGCTGTGGGGAAGTGGGACAGCCTCCCAAGTGTGACTGCATTTCTCTTTAGCTAGGCTTTGCTTCCCAGCTGGCTCCTGGAACTGTGTTACCCTAACAGTTGAGGAGGTGCTCTCCTGGCTCCCAGGACAGACTCATGGACTCTGCTCTCCTGGTTCACAAGAGGGACCTGTGCAGGTACCAGTCTCCCAGAAGTGTAGCTCAAACATGAGTTTCCCAGAGAAGGCCAGTGGCTGCTGGGTCCAGGGAGGTGCCATGCTGGGAGAGAGGGAGCGGTGGCACTCATCTCCCCAGCTAATCTTCCCTCCAAAGCCTCGGCAATCATCATGGGAGACTGCCCCAGCCCCCTGCAGCCAAGCCCGGAAGCTTCAGGAAACAGAAGCAGAAGAAGCTTCTGCAGCACCACAGCTCCTCAGGAGTCTGAGGTCCTCATTCCCCAGTGAGGTCCTGGAGCTCACACTTCCCTCTACTCACACTTCCCTTTAGAAAGTGCAAACACGCCAGTGTCCGAGAGGACACTCAGCACCTATCTACACTCTGCTTCATTCCCATTGTGATGTCATGAGAATCCTGGGTCCCCCCCCCCCCCGCCCCCCAGCAGACAGCAGAACCAGCACTTCCAGGACCGGGCGTGACTGCTTATGCTTCACTGACCTTGCGTTCCTGTTTCTTCTACCTACAAACCCTCTGTACGTCTCCTCTAGAGTGACTGCAGACGGCCCTCCAAGACCCAGCTGAGCTTCAGACTGGGTTAGGGATTCTCTTTGGTTCCCAGGGAATCTCATGAGTTCTATCTTCACCCATGTTGCCCTGGCTGGGCCAGGCCTGTAACATGTTTACCCAAGTGTCCCAGTAACCAGGATCTGGTATACAGTAGGTGCTCTGCCTATGCTCACCACATTCTTGGGTGTATGCACTGCCCTTCTGTTGACCACCATGAATGCTAACCTGACATCTTGATCTGGGTTCCCACACAGAGATGTGGGTGCAACTGATGAAGTTTGAGGGGGAGGTGGACATAGAGACGCGAGGAACTGAGGTGTCTATTCCATCTACTTCTGATGGGAGCGAAGGTCGCTGGGGGAAGGTGGGGACCCTGGCAAACCCAGTCTGTCCTATGGGATGTCAGAGCAGAGCCCTGGCTTGAGAAGGGTCTCAGGCAGAGGGACTGGGGCTGGCAGGCTGGGAGCCAGGTGGAAGGTGAGGGGTGTAGCTGTGGCAGCCTCTCCATGGCCTCCTTACCCTGGCGTGTCCATTCCAGCCACAGCTCTGCACTGCACAGGATCTGCGTCACTAGTCTTGATGTTACCACCATTCAGCAGTAGGGCCCGACCCAGAGAAGCCCAGTGAGTCTGAAGAAAAGGAAGGGATGAATTAGCGGGGAAGACATTAAATAGAGTGGTGGCCATGTGAGCACACTTTTCTCTCTCTGGGAGGATAAAGTAGGACTCTATAGACCCCTGGGAGAGGGTCCACATGAGAAGGGAAAGGAGGGAGGGGAGGGGGGAAGGGAAGGGGGAGAGAAGAAGGTAAGATGGAGAAATATATCTATATTTCTGTATTTCCACACACACACACACACACACACACACACACACACATGAGAGAGATGGGATGGGGGATAGAAGGGGTGGGTGGAGGTGGGCAGGACTGGGCAGGAGGGAAGTCAGTCATGGCTGAGGCTGCCTGGGCAGGTGGCCCTAAAGCAAGCTCACTTCATCACACGCTGTGTGTGGTGGGGAGGCTCCCCAGGCCCTGGGGCCCTGAGGCTGTGGGAACAGTTTCCTCCCTGGGCCTGTGGGATTGCGTGACTCCCGGAATGCTGGGCCCAGGGCGTGGAAGGCAAGCAAACGCCATTAGGCCTATCAGTGATCTTGAGGTGCAGATATGGACATTTGAGGAGGCCCAGCCGGCTCTGCCCAACTGTAAAGAGACGTGATTGAGGCGGGTCACGGGGAGGTGGCAGTGATTAAGGGGGGGCAGTTGAGGCCTGCTGACTTCCTGCATGGTAGGCAGGGTAACACAGGAAGCCAGGGACGGGGATTAGTCATGGCACCAGCCTTCTCATGGAGCTCATAAACTCAGGACCTTGGTATCGCCAAGGCAGAACACGTGGCCTCTCAGCCCACAAGCCAAGTGTCATTTCCCACCCTTAAGTAGCTGCCCTGAGGCTTGACTCTGGCAAGGTTGAGGCTGGTGTAGACAGCAGAGCTACAGCAACTCTAAGGCTCTCTGGGCCCTTTCTTTTCCCAGCATCCCATGGGACTCCTAGATGGCATTGTAGGACCGAGACAAGGCCATCACCTCCACCCCATGGACGAGAAGACAGGCCCCAGAGTTTCCGGATAGAAAAGGGCTGGAGGGAGGTTGTAGAGACAGGCGGGGCTGCTTAGTGTCTGCCGCTGCAAATCTAAGTTTGGCCCCGGGCCACAGGTGGAGGTGCCCAGGGGGAGTTTCCTGAGCTGGGAGCGAGACTTGGACCAATAGGGATAAGGGACTTAAGAGTGAAAGGACTATGCCCCTGGGCCTTGCCAGCTGTCTGGGGCCCAGCCTCGTGGTTATAAAACTCTCTCCAGAAGGTGAGATAGGTACCCTGGGAAGTTTTCTTCCCTGGCCAGAGAGAATAAGGTTTTATGAAGGAGGCAGGACAAGGCACAGCCCTGGTGTGGTGTGTGTGTCTGTGTAGAGACCCTGGGTGGGAGTACTTGGGACTGGCATGAGAACCATCGTCCCTGGAGGCCTCCAACCCTCCAGTCCTGGGGGTCTTGGGCTCTACGAATTTGAAGGGTTGTCCTTGCCACTGATCTTACAAGACTTTAAGTTCGAATCTTAGCTTCATCACTCACTAGCCTTTGAAGGAAGCTTTGGAATGCAAACAGTACTACCTGGCTGTGGAAATGGGATGGCACGCATCTTTGCCTAGGGAAGACTTAGGAGCTGGCAGCTGGTGGGAGATAGCTTCTCCATAGCAGCAGCAGCAGCAGCAGCAGCAGCAGCAGCAGCAGCAGCAGCAACACATAAATGGTACCCAATAAATATTTGGAGAATCTCTTCAGGGATAAAAAGAAAATGAGAACAAAAAAAATGTGTCAAGCTGCCTGTCCACTTCAGTGGGGAAATGGGGCTTGGAGAGTCAAGAAGGCCCCTCCACTGCCCATCACTGTGGCTGTCAATCACTTTCTTCCACGACTCTCCCGTATCTTCCAGTTCATTGCGCCCTGAATATGCAGATCCCCACGCATCCCACAGCCATCTAGACACCTGGCCTGGGGCCCTGCAGGTACTTCTCCCGTAGGAAGGAAGCAGCTCCCCAGAGAAAGAGTGTGTCCCTGTCTCAGTCTGTGTCATCGAGTCAAAACCCGAGCTTTCTCTTTTGCGCTCCCCCGAGGCTGTTTCCACATCTGTTAGCTCTGTCCCTGTGGCCAATCCCTTCCCCTCCTCTCCACTGCTACCACCTGTCTACACGCCAGTCACAGCCCCTTGGTGGTCGCCCCTCACGCTCGTCTTCCCTGCTACCTGGAAGTTTGGATCTTGGGTGTTCCCCAAAGGCCCATCTGTGTTAAAGGCCTGGTCTCCGGGGTGATGCTGTGAGGAGGAAATGGGACCTTTGAGAAGCAGGGCTTTGGAGGTCTTATGCCATCAGGGGCATTCCCTGAGGGGGTTGTTGGGCTCCGGCTTATTCCTCTCTTTGTTTTCTGGGTTGGGATGGAACCACCAACCGTGTTCAACCTCTTCACAGCCCAAAGAAATGTGACTAACCAATCACGGATTTGACAGTCCTCCACCCCAGCCGTGAGCCAGAACAAACCTTTCTCTTTATACATGTGACTTCTCAGGAGAGCTAACACACCTGCTGAAACTCTTCCATGGCTTCCCACTCTCCCTGGGACAAAGTCCAATCTTTTGTCTAGTTGGCGGCTCTCTTACCCCGATTGGTTCTATTCTGCTTTTCGGCTTCTCCTCCAACTACCCTAGACTTCAGTCAAACAGAAAGACTTCTCTTTCCCACATGCCATGCACCTTTGCACACGAGCCCCTCTACTCTGTCTCAAACCTGACCTCCTCTGTGAAGCTTCCTCTTCCCTCTGCATCCAAGTTGACTCTCTTCCCCACTTCCACAGCAATGGAAAGCCCACAGCTCAGACTGCCTGGGAAATTTCAAATAATCTCTTATGATATCAGATGGCAGGTGACCGCAGCTGGAAGATGCTTCAGTTGCAACTTGTCCCCAACACTAACTCTTGAGGAGGGAACGGAGTGGGCAGTGCTGGCCTGCCTCCCTCTCTTCCCTCCTCACTGGGACCTCCAGGGGAGCTATGCACTCCCTGAGCTATAGAGGAAGAATCACAAGAAGGTTCCAGAAGTCTTGCCCAAGGTTATCTAGCTGTACCCGCCCTGCCTCCAGCCCTCCGGCTTCCTCTGCTTGCCAGGCTGTTCTGTGGTTGCCAGCTTCTGTGTTTATCTCCATGAAAGTGAGTTCCTTGGTGGCCTGAGTCACACCAGCCTTATCTATGTGTCCCTAGAGGCTGAGGAGAGCTGGGGACAGGCAAGGCCAGTGAGCATTTACTGACATTGGGCTCTGTCTTTTTCTCTTCTTCCCTCTGCTGACCTCAGGCCACCTCCCCTTCCTTTGCCTCTCCCCAAGCTCAGACTCTCTCATGGCGACTCTGCATGGCTAGCGGAGACACCTATCGTGTGTGGTGTCACTTGTGTGACATCGGGCAAGTCAAGTCTTTTCCTAAAGGTCAGCAGGGCTTGTGCCTCTTAAAATGGGGTACATAGCCCTGTCTCATGGGTTTACAAAGCCACAAGGGAAAGGGAGCACCCCATCTTGGGGAGAGTGTTTCTTTTTGAAGTCCTTGGGGTAGGTAGAGTCAAGTGAGGCAAGTAGGCTTTCAAGTGATATTTTAAGCATGATTTTAAAACTAAAAAAAAAAAAAGTCAGCTCTTGGTATCCATGGCTGCCACCTAAGTGGACTTAATTTTGCGTACACTATTAGGGAAAAGCTGTGTCTGTCCCGAGCATGTGCAGACTTGGGTCATTGTTTCCTAAACTGGTGTGGCACCTGTTTACATGGCACTTCTGCCAGGCTGAGTGTTCTAATGCAGACATGGTTTCACATTTACAGAAGGGCGTTTGAGGGTCCTATGCAAATACTGCGCTGTCTTACACATCGGTCCGCAGCGTCTGTGGATGTCGGGGCTGCACCGCACGACTGTGCTCAGGTTCTCGGCTTGGTGCGACTGGCAAATTCATTCCCACTTGTCTCCCCTGGGCTGTGGCCTCAGCAGACTGTTTCCTATGGGCTGTTTCCTTCCTGGAGTTTTCTGGGTCCTCCCTCAGGCTGCAGCCTCTGCCCAGGAGCTTCTGCAAGGCTGTAGCTTCCTGGAGGTCTTGAGGGCCTTGTTACCCCTTGTCCTTTAGCGTCGGGGCTGATACCGTCTCCCTCATCTCCCAGCTCGCCTTGATCACCCTCTTCCGCTGGCTCCTCTGGCACTGCCCACACTTGGCATGTGGCCTCTGCGTTGGAGGCTCCTCTGCCTTCGGTGCCCTTGCCTTTTGCTCCTGGCCGGGTCCTGACCCATTCACTGCCTTACTAAGCTTGAGCCAGAACTCAGGAGGTGGAAGGCAGTTTATGAACAAAGTGTGTGCGTGGTGTTTGAGAGAAGTCACCCTCATCAGCGGACAGAGCAAGGAGACAGCCTTGGCTAGTATCTTGCCGGTAGGAGGCAGCTCCTAAAAAAAGTCCCCCTTCATCAGCAGCTGTCCCGCCCCAGGAGCCCTGGGAGGCCTGGCCACGGTGCAGCTTTTCCAAGGCATGTTGCCCACCACTGTGGCAGCAACGGCAGCATCGTCGATAACATGGGCTCCTCCGAGGCATAACACGGGCTCCTCCGAGGCCCTTCTGGCGCTGACCCATCTGGCAAGCAGGGTGGCCAGGGACCCCAGGCCGAGCTGCCAGCAACTGAGTCAGCACAACGCCCTTCTCTCGGCAGCTTGGCTTCGGGTGGGAACTAACCAGCCATCCTGTGTCCCCGCCCCTGCCCTTGGAGGGAGCCAGCTCAGGCTGGAGCAGCCCCAGCCCCTTAATGAGCACTGGCTGTGGCCTGGCCCAGGCCTGGGTCGCTCTGAGCTGAGAACACGCGCTCAGGCAGCAAAGAACGTGGGCCTCTGATGGGCAGCCAGAGTTCTGTCCTCTGGCCTGCCTCCCCAGGAGGCCTGAGGTCTTGGGATGTTAGGGCTGGAAGACAGAACAGTTTTCTAACTGTGCAGATGGAGAAACTGAGGCCCAAAGAGGAATCACCATGCCTCGTAGCTGTGATTATGGCTGTGCCAGCATTCAAATGTAATAGGTTCCTGCCTCCCCAAACCCATACTCTCTCACTTTCCCAAGTAACACAACTAAGAAAGATAACCAGAATGGTGTGGGCTTCCACCGTTCTTTTGTAAATCTTTAGCCTAGCTCCCTGGACTCACTGGGAGTCTAACTCTCTTATCTGCACAGTAGTGATAAGGTTTTGGTCCTGCTTCCTTTATTTGATCTTCCAGGAGACATGCAAGCTGGGTACCAGTAGCATAGATAGGTGGACAGAGAGGCCCATCCTTGACTCATGGTGAATGGATGTTCAGGGACTTCTCCAGGCCAGATCCCAGGTCTCAGAGAGGACTTGCCCACAGCCTCATACTTACAGTGGCAGGCCTGCCGGTCTGACCTTGGAGCCTCCACCCGTATTGAGGTGTATGGAAAATGGGCCTAGGGGTCCACTTTCCAACTCTTGCAGGGAACTTGTGCTGTCCCTGAGACCAATGCTTGGCTCTAAACAGATCCCAGAAATGACATTCTCCTGGGAACATTTGCCCTGGAACATATTTACAAAACTCCAGAGGGATGGAAATATCCCAACCCACTCCCTACAGACTCAAATTAGCAATTTTCTTCTTCATTATAACCCCTTTGGAAATTTAAACTATGTAATATTTATCTAAAATTAGGAGCAGAAGTCGCCAGAGAAAAGCCCTGATACTTTTGGAGAAAACGTTCCCTTAGCCTCATCCTTTGCATTTGTTCTAAATCAGAACACAGAACAGTTGTCTTTCAAATATTTCCCCCCTCCTAATATTTGTGGATCGGGGACAAACTCTTTTGAATATGTTTTCACCCTACTCTTAAAAATGCAGACTGTCATCCAGGCAATGATAGTGCACGCTTTTAGTCCCAGCACTTGGGAGGCAGAGACAGGTGGATCTCTGAGTTCAAGGCCAGCCTGGTCTATGGAGTGAGTTCCAGGACCAGCCTGCACAAGAAACCCTGTCTTGAAAAACAAACAAACAAAACAAAATTCTTGTTTTTATCTTGTGGCATATTCTGGACTCAAGGACATTAAGATAGAAAAACCTCCTCCATGGACCTAGGGTGTTAGCTTATATAGGTATTTTAAAAATACTTTCTCTTATTCATTCATTCATTCATTCATTCATTCATTCATTCATTCATTCTCTCTCTCTCTCTCTCTCTCTCTCTCTCTCTCTCTCTCTCTCGTGTGTGTGTGTGTGTGTGTGTGTGTGTGTGTGTGTGTGTGTGGTTGT
>CABHPP010145149.1:19152-33915 GCA_902168425.1 Peromyscus attwateri
TCTCTCTCTCTCTCTCTCTCTCTCTCTCTCTCTCATGTGTGTGTGTGTGTGTGTGTGTGTGTGTGTGTGTGTGTGTGTGGTTGTAGTATGTGTATATGAGTGCAGTGCCTGCAGAGGCCAGAAGAGGGCATCAGATCATTTGAAGCTACAGTTACATGTTGTCGTGAGCCACCACACGTGAGAGCTGGGGACCAAACTCAGGTCCTCAGCAAGAGCAGTATGTACTCTTAACTGCTGAGCCATCTCTCTAGCTCTTGGATGTCTTATTTTTAAATTAAATTAAGTTAATGACAGTCTGTGGTGCTGGAGATAAATCCAAGGCCTCCTGCACACTAGGCAGGGCTCTGTCTCTGAGCAGCACCCCAGCTCTTGAAGCACACGTTAGTAATGGCAGCAATAATGCTTCCTGCAAGCAAGACTGAGATGTGCCAGGAAACTCTGAGAATTACTTTACAGTCAGTATCACATCTAATCCTCACAATAACCCTGGAGATGGTGTTATTACCTCATTTTACATTGGAGGGCAATTTAGACCTAAAGAGATTAAGACCTTGGCCATATCCCCCTGGACATTAGACTGGAGCATGATAGAGCTGGAATTTTAACCCCAGTCAGTATAACTCTGAAGTCTGCACCAGGAGGCTGTTATTTGGACATATTACATGCCAGGCTCTCACTAGCCTTATGTAACAAGCTCTGAGCTTACCTGTGCCCAGGAAGCTTGTTCCATCTCTCCATTTCTTTCCGTTGTCCATCATGGTTGCTTAGGTTTCTACTTATTTTGGGATCTTCTCCTTAAGCTACCAGCCCCTCTGGTGGTAGTGCTGGCATTTGGAAAGAGTATGGGTGTAACAAACACTTTGAATATGTGAATCTTGGCTGACACCTAGGACTTCAGGTCCTATGTAACTACTTTGCTGTGGTATTGGAGACTGAACCCAGGGCCTTGTGCACGATAGGCAAGTGTTTGACCACTGAACTGTGACCATAGCCCTAATTCTCAGCCAAAGGATCCTTCTGAAAAACAGATGTTGAAGTAGGTGTGAGACAGGAATCGAAATGACCTTGAGATGTTCGTGAACTAGGTGAAGCTCAGAGCTGCAGAAGGCCTTTGTAGGTTGGGGGGTATGTGAGGCCTTGGCTCCTGGGAATGGGAGGGGATGGTGAGTTAGAGAGGGAATGCCATTGTGTGGGTCAGAAGACTGTCACTCTACTAGAGGGTTAAAGTGAGTCAGAAAGAATCTCAGGGTGCATGAATAAGCATGATATGTGGGAACCGAGGGGCAGGGCCAGGCCTACGGGCTGAAAGTCCCCAAGGGGTCCATCCCTCCCGGTAGCATCCAGGGCTGGGCCATCCTGGGGAGCTTTGGAGAGGGAATTTATACTTTGGGCAGCGTTGACTTTCGGGAAGCCTGCTTTCCAAACTTCAAATTTGATCATCTCCTTCTGCTGCTTGGCAACTTCCTCTGGATTCCCATGGTCACCGAACAGTCCAAGGGATCTCCTTACCATGGGGTGGATTTGCATCCCAGTCTGACACAGGCTTGGCCCCTCTGACTTTCCACCCTGACCCTCTTGGAGAGCTGGGACACTCTTGTATCCACCATACTTGCTGTGGATCTGCATCTCTAGGCAGCTGTCATTTCTGGGTTCTATCTACTCGTCCACAGACTGTGACCTCTTGAGGGCAGGGCCTGTTCCTTCACCTTCATTCCTGGGTAGACTTTGCCAAGTATGAACTGTGGATGGGACTAGACAACGGCTGACCATCTTTTAACTCTGAGATCCTGTTATTTTGTGTGCTTGTCTGCTTATTATTTATATATTTTTGAGGCAGGGTCTCAAGTAGCCTAGATTGTCCTTGAACTCCCTAAATAGCTGGGACTAGCTTTGAATTCCTAATTATTCTGCCTATTATCCTATTCCCAAGTGCTGGGATTACAGCTGTGCCACTTTGCCTGGCTTTATTTATTGATGTGCGTATGTGTGTTGAAGCATGTGTGTGCATGCGTGAAGACCAGAAGTTGATGTTGGTGTCTTCCTCTAATTTATGTATGTATGTATGTATGTATGTATGTATGTATGTATGTATGTATTTAGAGGCATGGCCTCATCAACATGGAGCTTGCTGTTTGGCTAGGCTGGTTGGCTCCTACATCCTTGGGATAAGTGGTCCTCCTGTCTGTGCTTTCCAGCATAAAGCTTCTACACGGACACTGGTGATATGAACTAAGGTCTTCATGATTGTACAGCAAGCAGTTTACTCACTAAATCATCTCCCAGTCCATGTTTATTTATTTTTGAGGCATAGTCTTGCTTTGTTGCCCAGGCTGCCTTCAAATTTCCAGGTTCAAGCAATTTTCCTGTGCCAGCCTCCCTCCTAGGCAGTTGCTTCTTAATAAACTTTTAAAAACTTTTTATTTACTCTGTGTGTGTGTGTGTGTGTGTGTGTGTGTGTGTGTGTGTGTGTAGTGTGTGTGTGTGTGTGTAGTGTGTGTGTGTGTGTATACCAGTGTGCCGTCAGTCATGGATGAGGGATGGGAACTTGCAGATAATAGGATAATGACACACACAGAGATGCCCAGGAGCCAAGCTGAGAACCAAGATGGAGTGAGGAAAGAGGAAAACAGGGGAAGTGTCTATCTAGTAAAGGTCAGAGTCTTCAGCTCTGACCTCATGATAGCACTGTGATGTCATGGTGGAAATGAACTATGATTCTTGCCCTCAGGATTGGGAATAAAGAGCCTCATCCCAGTCCTTATCCCGGCATCCCCCTGCCCCTGCAACGCGTACCCAGCCTCGTCATCCCTGCTTCCTTCCTTCAGCATCTCAGTTGTAGTAGACATCATGAGTCAGAGCCCACTCATGGCAAGAACGTGCTCCTTGGTGGCTGAGAAAAGTCACTGGACTGCAGTGGCTGCTGCCTTCTTTTGTGGCCATTCCTCTGGTTTCTGACTTCAGATCCACAACTGGGAATCTGCAGTGTGACACCAGCTAACACCGCTGTACAGGGACACATTGGATAGAACGGGGGACCCCACACAGGCTAAGCACATGCTCTACCTCTGAGACACACACACACACACACACACACACACACACTTTTCTTGCTTCCTTGCTCCTCACTTGGATTTAAACACAGAAGCCAAAGAAACAGAACAACAGCAACCGCCTGGAAACACAGGTCAGCTCAGGTTTCCCACGGCTGGAGAAAAGGCTGTGGAGCTCTGGTTTCGTGAGGAGCCTGCTGTCCCGGTGTCCCACTCAGTGCAGAACGATGTCAGAGGATGCTGGGCCATGGTCAGAGGAGGTGAGAGACAAGGGCTTGACTCTTGACCATAGTTACTTTTCTTCCTATTTTTATTAACAGGCATCCCTAAGTATGTTTGTGCCTAGAGAAAGTGCTATGAATAACCGATGATGCATGTGTTGATTAACTTGTGAATCATGCTGGGGGTGGTGGTGGTGGTGGGGAGCAGGAGCTTTAGAGATGAATATAATGTGTTGTAAAATATTTAGCAAATGATCATCCAAGCCACAGGGAAAAATCCGAGAGATGGGAATTTGAAAGCTGCCAGGATTTAAAAGCTATTTAACGCTAAGCATCAGTGCCAAAGAGTTGAGAGCATCCCTCTCCCGACTCCATTGGCAACAGAGCTTGAAACTGTGGAAAGGGCTTGGCTGGACTGAGGAGCGCTGGTGGGAACCGAGATCAGGCAGAGAGCTGAAAGGCTTTTTGTTTGAGAACCTTGTAAACAAGGGATCTCCTCCCAGGTCCCTCTGAGAGCCCCACCTTGCCTGTGGCTTGCACATTTTCTCTTACCATCTCCCCGATAAACTCCCAATGTGGCGCCAACATTGTGAAGACACCCGCCAGTCATCTGGATGTTTCAAAATCCCCGGATGTGCTGCATCAAGGCAGAAAGAAACCGCCATATGGCCGAGTGAATTTGTCACCCCCCTTCCAAATGTTTGGATGTCACTCAGACCCTGCCTTGGCTCTGCTTCCAATGCGGCTTAGCTCTATCTGTCATTTTAAAGGTTTGGACTCTGAGGCTGTCTTTCTGAGGGGCTTAGGGATTGTATATTTTTAGGGCTGGAGTCAAGACTCACTTTCATAATCTCACTCTTTGGAGATGCACTTCTTTCCAAGAAGAGGATGGAAAGATCTTTCTTGATGTTTTGGCTTGACAGCCCCCAACTCTATAAAGTTGTAGCCTCCTGGGTAGAAATGCCATATGTTAAGGTAAATGAAGGGGTAAGTTAGGGCATGGGAACAGTCATCCTGGAGAGCAGAGGCCTCATGGTCATCCAGTCACAGGGCATGCTTAAAAGAGTCAATGTGAATCTGATGGCTTTAACCGACCCAGAAGCCTCTACTGTAGGGAACAATCTATAGTCTGCTTGCTGGCATTTGTTGTGAATGACCTGATGTGGGTGCTGGGAAGTGAATGGGGCAGCCAGTACTCTTAACCACTGAGTCATTTCTCCAGCCATTCCCTCCCTTTGATTTTAAGACAGGGTCTCATGTATCTTAGGCTGGCCTTGAACTTGATATATAGGCCATGCTGAAAGATAATCTTGAACTCCTGATCCTACTACCTCCATTTCCTGAATGCTAGAATTACAGGTTTCTTCCAACGTGATTCCCCCGCTCCCCCAGTGGTAAGGGTCAAACCCAGAGCTATCTGTTTGCTAAGTAAGCACTCTATTGACAGAGATACACCCCCAGACCCATAGTGCTAACTCTTAAAACATTTGTGTTCTCTGAAGCTTCTAACAGTGTTGAGATGACACATTGGTATCCCATTAGTAGACAGTGCAGTCAGACTTACAAATCTGTGTGTTTTACATCCATGGGCCAAATATTTGGGGGGCATTTTTGTGAATTATTGAATTTTGTGACTCTTCCCATTCTCGTCACTATTTTCCAAACACGGCTGCATTACAGCGTACAACATTTCCACTATAGTAGGTATTGTAAGTATCTAGAGATGGTTTAAATGACAGGGGAGAGTGTGCATAGTTTATTTGCAAACATGCCATCTAATAAAATCTTGAACACCCATGGGGTTTGGCCTGGAACCAGACCCCGGGGTAATGGAGGGATGGCAACATGTTAAACAGGTTGCTGGTGATGAGGACCTGAGTTCAACACCCCTCCCCCCAATCCACATAAAAATGCTAGATGGGGTAGTGCTGGGGAGGTGGAAGCAGGAGGCTCCTCAGGTCTCAGTGACCAGCTAGTCTACTCTTATTTGTTGGCTTCAGGCCAATGAAAGGCCCTCTTTCAAAGTAGGTAGATGATATTCCTGAGAATGGCCCCTGAAGCTGTCTCTGGGCCTCCATGCACATGCACACACATAAACACAAATGTGAACACACACATGTCAAAGAATGACCAAGGAAGAAAGGAGGAAAGAAATAAAATGGAGAAGTCTGCCCCAATGGAATGGGAGACATACATTCAATCATTAAATATTATAAGCAATTTCATAATGTGGTAATTTTTAATATTAAAAGTAAATTGTAAATGTATCTTTATAAACAATATGCATAAAATAGATCATGCTCTAAAACCTTTTGTTTTTAAGATGCTTTTTCACAGTAAATTTCTTAGGTGTCAGATTCTTCCCTCAAAATAATAGTGCAATTGGAAGAAGGGACAGGTCAGCGGGTGGGACTTCTCTGCTAATACAGATCCTTGTAGATCTCCTGGAGCAGGGGGTGAAGGCTCATGTCTGTCTCCGTCTTCTTGATCACATGCAAGAGCTGCACATGCTCTGTGACGATCTGCCTGAGGTCTGTCATCTTCTGGAGCACCTTGGCGAACAGCTGTGAGGACTCCGGGTGGTTCAGCTTGAGCTGGAGCTCCAGGGCCTGAAGCAGGTTATCTTGGATGTCCTCAATGGGCTTCACGTTCAGCAAGCCTGGGCGGTCTGGGAGAAATGAAAAGACGAAAGGAAGCTCCGTCAAACATTCTCTGGGCTGGCTCTAAGGCCTGGGCAGCTTCAGGCTACTCCCTCTCCAAGCTAGAGATGAAACCTAGTCCTCAAGCTGTTAGGCACATGCTCTACTACAGAGCCAAGCCCCACCGCCCATCCCGTCTCTGCCTTATTTCTTAAGCTGGTGAGGATGAAGCTCTGCAGCTCACGGGCAAGACCAGAGGGTGGAATCAAAGCTCAAGCGCTTTGCATTCAGGACTAACTGTGTGATGTGACACCATCAGGAGCATTCTGTCCTCAATCCAACGCCTCTTCTGCCAACAAGTTTCTTGTCTCAGAAACCACATTTCCACCTTTGCTCCTCCTGGATGAAACTTTTTATAGCTTCTACCTACATTCCCATAACAGCTTCAGAAAAAGCTTTCAAGTGTAAGCCTTGCTGTTTTTTTTTTTTTTTTTTTTTTTTTTTAGTAGCATCGTACATCACGTTTCCAGCAAGATAAGACAGTAAGATAAAACACTGCTTCACTTTGCAGGGATATTCCCCTCCCTACAGTGTAGCTGACATTTCTTCGGAGGGATGAGATTGCAGGTGTTTTTCATCAATTCTTAACATTTCTTTTTCTTTGTTTCCTTTCTATCTTCCCATTTTGTTTTGAGGGGAGGTCTCACTGTATTGCCTAGGCAGGCCCCAAACTCCTGGGCTCTCTCAGCCCTCCTGGCTCAGCCTCCCAGTCTGCAGCTACAGGAGCGCAGTACTTGGTAGGACATCCTCCTGTGGCTTACCTAACACAAAAGCAAATGCTACTAATGCTTTGCCACACGTGTGCCACACATTTGCTGTAGATTATGGTGAATATGTTTTACTTTTGATTTTCCAAGAATTTTAAAGTTTTCAATTTGTTTTAGTCAGGAATGTTGGTTAAATTTTATTGAAGGCTTTTAAATTTTTCTATCTGAAGAGACATGCTATCCGAAGAGAGATGATTTTATCTTCACCTAGTGTAATGGATTACATTAATGGACTTCCTTGTGTCCTTGCACTCATCTGTTAGGATCTTATTCGGGGCTTTGTAAGTAATAACTGGGTGATATGGCTGGAGTTTCACCGTCTGAACCATCCACTGTTCAGGCCCTAACTGTGAACCAGCCTTAGGAGGAGAGTTCTGTTTCCCTTCAGTTCTGACCTGCTCTTTTGTGGTTTCTTGGAGTTTGTTTGAAGAGCCCTCTGGCCCTAGTGACAAATCCTTCACTAACTGGCTTTCTATAATGTATAAAGTAAAACACGTAAATTCTTTTAGAATGGAGTTGTACATAATATTCTTTTATAATCTGGAATCTATTTTTATTATATACTGTTAGAGTTTCTTTTAGACTAAATTAGCATGCATAATAGTGAGTGGGTTTGATCATGACATTTCCATATATGTATAGAATGCACTTCGACCATATTCTCCCCCCATTACCCTTCATGGTCCCATTCCCACTCCTGCTAAGCCCTTCTTCTTCCCAACTAGTCCCTGTCCTATTTTCTTTTGCTGCTTTATGAACTAATGGAATCTACTGTTTTTATGCTCCTTAGCTGAATGCTCTGTGTGTTTTTTCATTTAAAAAATCTTACTTGTAAAAGACTTACCTATTTTTTGTTTTAAAGATGTTAAAGATACCTGTGTGTTTTGTCTGCATTGTGTATGCACACCACATGCATGCCTGCTGTCTTTGGATGTCAGAAGAAGGCATCAGATCCCAATGGCTGTGAACCATGGTGGGTGCTGGGAACTGAACCTGGGTCCTCTGCAAGAGCAGCCGGTGCTCTCAACCACAGAGCCGTTTATACAGTCTTCCTTGTGTTTTCATTAAAATGCAGCCTTTAGTTTTAATCAACTTTAAATCATATGTTTGTTTCAATGTTTAATTCCGTTTTAAAAATAAGTTTGTTCATTTTTCCTTTTTTCTCCTTTCCTGATTTTTCTTTTACTTATGGGATTTCTCGATCTCTAGTGAACTCATTAAGACTCTAAATTTTCCTCCCAGTGTCACTTTGGTTTCATCCCACAGGCTTCGGGAACAGGCTCTCATTGTTCTTTTCAAACAGCCTATCTTAGAATGCTGGCTTCATTGTTTAATCCAAGAACTACACAGAAGTGTGTTTTAAATTTTCATCCCCCCTCTTCTCTTTTAGAGACGGGGTCTCTTTATGTGGTTCTGGCTAGCCTGGAACTCACTATGTAAACTATGCTGGTCTCGAACACACAAGAGATCTGCCTTCCTCTGCTTCTTGAATGCTGGGATCAAAGGTGTGCTCTACTACACCTGCTGCTTTAAAATTTCTGAATAAAGGGTTTTGGTTTTGGTTCCTGTATTCTAAGTTTACTGCATTTGTTAGAATATAAGAGTTTTCTCCTTAAGACCTACTGAAGAAGGCTTCATCTACAACATTTAGGACATGCCCCAGCATCTTCTATTGATTTCACAGTTTAGCCCTGCAGGCTGCTCACTCTGTTAAAAACTGCAGCTCTTCTTCCTTCACCATAAGTTTACCCATATCTTTATGTCCTCAACAGCTGCTGTCCTTATGCCCCTGCCTCAGTTTCTCTAGCTATCCTTCTGCTCCAATCACACTATTCCAAATTCCTCAAACATCCAGACCCCCCAGACTCTCTGCAGAGACTCAGTGCCTTCTGCCTGAAGCCTCTTCACTTCACAGTGGATGCACTGCTCCTTCAAATGGAGCACCGGTATGATGGAATCCCTTCTCCTCATCCCTCTTCTCTTGCCCTCACCTTTTTGCTCTGGGCCCTAGAGCACCTTATGACCACTCCGATCTCTACATTTGAGGTAGGCTTACCGAATGGCTCTATTTTCCCAGGATTGTGCACATCTGATCCAAACACTATACACTTAAGTCCTTCCCGTGTGTTGTCAGCACTGCATTCTCTTTCCTGCTGTGCCCAGGAAGTAGCAGTGTCCTGATGTCCCTGAGCCACCAGTGGATGGATGCCCAGTAAGCCCTCAGCTGGCCGAGTTAATGAGCAAGTGGTTGTTCTGGCCAAAAGTCCCAGATAGAAGACTATAATTCTAGTTGGTGACCAACCCTGAAGGCAGAATCACCACACGGTAAAGACGTCTGCCATGAATGGTGCTTTGTTTTGCCATATCTAATAAACTCTCATAACCTTTAATCCATGGAGGCAAGGCTCAGGAGAACAGTGTGGTCTCAGGGTGGGACTTTGAGAACGTTCTATCAATTTTACTTCTTTTTCATTACAGAAGGAAATGTCTTTGGTTTGACTTTTTTTCTTCTCTAACATTCCCATCAACTGGACTAAGTACAGTTTCCTTTGAAATTCCAGCATTAAATGTGGGACCATGGGAAAAATAACAACAGTGAAAAGTCTCAAACTCTGAGAATGACAAATGGTTTAGTCCTGGCCTAGAGAGTCCACCCCTGAAAGTGTGGATTCTCAGTTGTGACACCACAGTGAAATCACTTGGGCCATCGAGGCGGCTCAGCAGGTAAAGCTCTTGTTGTTGTGCAGCCCTGATGACCTGAATTTGATCCCTAGAACCATGTGAAAAAGGAGGATGGACTCCACAGAGCTGTCCTCTGACCTCCACATGTGTATCGTGGCTTGCATGTGTGTGTGTGGATGTTCACATCCACTAAAAAGAAATAAATAAACATTTCAAAAGTTAAGAAACCACTGAGGCTTCAAGAAAAGCTGAACCCTGAATTGGGGCTTTGGGGTAATGACTGCTGACCCCCCAACAATATTCGGGGTTTTGAAAGCCTGAGGCCGTGTGAATGTGCACAGTTGAGTGGAGCATCCTGGGCCCACATGGCCTGCTCTGGAGCCTCTGCTCCCGGGCCCTCTCTCCTTCCTCCTTCTTTTTGAGCAGCACCAGTGAGGACAAAGCTGCTGAAGAGATCAGATGAATGAACACAGGGTCTCTAACAAACAATAAGACCCTAGCGTGCAAAGGATGGGCTGGAACCTGGCTCGGGGAGTGAAATGTGACCGGCCGTTCCAGGAGTGGGGAAGGATCTGGTTTGGATTTTCCAACTCTTCTTTGGCAAGTTACTCTTTATGATGTGATGGATGATGTTTGGCTGAAGGGCTAAGATGCTGTGGCCACAGATTAAATATATTTTCTCCAGTGACAAGTTAGATCATCTACTGATCAGCCTGGCTGTCCCCTGCACAAGCCTCTGTCAAGGGAACACACAGTTTGGGGAAGGAGGCCACAGAGTAGAAAGGGCCACATTTTCCTGTTTCGTCTTTCATCAGCTCCATGACCTTGGGTCCGACTGATTAAATTTGTTGGGCTCAGTTCCCTCCTCTGTACACTCTACCAATGATCTCTAAATCCCTAATTCAAAAGTTCTAAGATGCGTTCTTATCTATAATTCCCTCTAGTACACAATTCACATAATTCAACTAGGGAAATAAAAATTGAATTAGAAAAGTGTATTCATAAGCTCACATATTAAACTTAGAACTGGCTTATTTAAAAACAAAACCAAAACAAAAGCTAGCCTCTTTTGGTCTTAGGTCAAGGGCAAAAGGAATATCAATTGCTCCTCTGCTTCTGCTCTTCATGGGCTTTGGGACCTCCTCTGCTCTCTTCCCTGTGTTTCTCTTTCCACCTTCCTCCCCACATTCCCTTAGACCCTCACTAAGTTGAGACTGTACCATAGACTAGGCCACAGAGTCATCCCATCCTTTCCCTTCTGTCTATTCCCTGGGGCCCAGGGCCTGCTGCCACATTTCCTGAAGGGCTATCTGAGGTTCTTGCACCTTGCTGAGGTGAGAGGCGGGTCTGGAGTAGGCTCAGGGTCAAGGGCTCTCTGTTGGCTAGGGCTACCCAGAAGGCCCTTTGGGGAAGCCCTGTTGACTCACACACTCCAGGAGGCTGGAGTCAATTATTATATCCTTACTCCCTAGGCTGTAGAGAGTTGGGAAAGAACCTTTCCGGTCTTCATTCACACAGTCCTGGGACTGATTAGAGAGTAACTAATTTGGGCAATGTACAAAGCTTCCATCTTATCCAGATCTGATTCTGCCTTGAGTATAGGGCTTATCTGAATCGGACTCAATGTTTGGTCCTGCTAGGACCCACCCACCCACCTGAGCTGCTTTCCCCTTGCATAGGTTTTTTCAGGAGGCTCAGTTAGGCCCCATAGCAGCAGGTTACAGATCAGGTTTCTTGAAGGATGGGCAGGAGAACATAGACCAGACCTTCTGTCTGGTCTCTGGGAGATGCTGTCTGAGCCTTTCCCACCTTCCTTGTTGTTTTATGCTGGGTTGGTTTGAAATGGACTGTACTTAGGTCTTTTAATGGGAGATCTTAGTTTGTGGAGCAGCTATCTATTGGCCCATAACCATAAAGGACTTTAGTTCAAGTGTGAGGTGAATACTGAGGAGGAGAAAAGGCTATCTGAGACTCAGTACTCTCCAACTTAACTTCATTTCCAACTTGCTCCATCATTTCCTTTACTGGATTATACCATAAGCTCCAAGATGGGTTCTAAAGGGACCTGGACCTGGAACCTGAAAACCTGAGTGTTATCTCCCTTCCACTTAAGTTTCCGTGTGCTTTTGGACCACTTAGCAGATCTTTCTGGGAATGGTTTATGTTGAAGGCCTCTCATGAGGCTACACTGAGTTACAGGGTTAAGAACGCTAGAAGTTCTTACTCTCTGTGTTTGTTCAAACCTTTGCTACAGGGTGGGGTCAGGTCAGTAAGGGTGGGGTGGTGCATCAACAGCTGGGAAATGGAAGGTTTTGAGGTGCTCTTGGTAAGAATGGAAATTTGGGAGTACAAGAAATAATTTCCAATTTAGACATGTCTGGGGCTTGGGCAAATTCTCACTCTCATAGTTGAAAACACATATGCAAGACAGTTCTAGAATAGGCATAGAGCAAAACAGCCACAGTGGTCTAGATATGCATTCCCTGTAGAAATGATACTAAGGATTCTAGGGTGCTTTTCTGATCTATACTTCAGAATCATAGTGAACATTAGACTGTGAATAGAGCAAAGTAAGCTATCACGTGGCCATTTCTTCCCACTATCCTCTCTGTAGAAAGACATATTCTACAGGGGAGCTAGATATAGTTAGTACAGGGATCCTCAATTTGGGTGACATATTAAAATGAACTGGGGAGATTAAACACAACATATATGTGCCTCATGTACTTGACCTGGGATGGATCAGGTTCCGGGCTCTTGGTGTTTGAATGTGTAGCCCTCAGTGAGCAGTAGTTTACTGAGAGGCTTTGACTTTGGCAGATTTATGAACCTCTTCATACTTCAGTCTTCCTGTTTAAAAAAAAGGAAGCTGGCTCAGTGGAACACACCTGTAGTCAAGATACTCGGAGGTCGAGGAAGGAGAATTGCTTAAGCTCAGAAATTTGAGGCCAGCCTGGGCAACACACCAAGAACCTGTATAATAAATAAATAAGGGGCTAGGGATGTAGTGGAGTGCTTGCCTAGCACACTTGAATTCAATCCATAGCACTGCAAAAATAGTTTTGTTCATATGTGTGTGAGTGTGTGCACATGTGCACATGGAGGTCAGAGAAAATCTCAGGCATCCTTCTACAGGCGCTGTCGACTTTTTTCTTTTGTTTTGGAACAAGGCCTCTTACTGGGTTTGCCATGTAGAGCTCCAGGGATCACCTGCCCCCGCTTTCCCAGCATTGGGATGACAAGTACAGGTCACCATGTCTGGCTTTTAAATATATTTATGTTATCTATGTGTATGTGTGCATGGTAAGTATACGCCATGTATGTGTGGGTGTTTGAGGAGGCCAGAAGAGGGTGTTGGATCCCTTGGGACTGGAGTTATAGGTAGTTGTGAATTGTGAGTCACCTGATGTGGGTGCTGGGAAACTAACTCTAGTCCTTTGAAAGAACAACAGCAAGTGCTCTTAACCACTGAGCCATCTCTCCAGCCTCACAGTCGGCCAATAAACAAAATGAACAAACCCACCCGGGCTCTTGGAATGGAATTCCTGTCTTCATGCATAGAAGGCAGCTACTCTACCGCCTGAGCTCTCCTCAGCTCATCAGGAAAGTAAATAACGGTTTCGAGCAGAGCTGGAATGGTAAACTAAGTCACAGTGTTCTCAGGGCACACAGCAGGCTTTGGAACTTTCCCTCAGCTGTTACTCCCTTGCTTGTCTCTTACTTCTGCCAGGCCCTTGGTTTCCTGTGTTCTCTCTTTCCTGCTCTTTTTCCCTTAATTACTCCCTTCTTTTCAGCTTTCCCTCACCTTCCCTGTTCCAGATGTTTTCTTCTTCCCAATCCTGGACTGTACCTTGCTGAGGATTTATTAGGCATGTTAGCAGAGTCAACTTAAATTAACGAGAGGTCTGACCAATGGATGATTTGAGGGATGGGGTGGTTTACTGCTTCTATCAGAATAGCCAGGATGCAGTAAAACAGAAGCCTTGCAAATGCTTCACAGATAGATATCATCTGCCTGCTGTGGCACATGTTGGTGGACCCTCCCTCTGACGCACTGAGACATTCTTACACTTCCCTGTTCAAGCAATGATTTCACATTAATCAATGCTCTCTCTATGTTGGATAACAACATGATTTAGCAGGGTGATGGAAGGGGAAAACCACAATGAAATCAAGCCTAGTCAATATTTTCTACTATCTGCCCATCAAGCAGCAACTTCACATCAACACTCCTCAGTCTCTGTCTCCACAGAGCCAGCTCCTGGACATGAATACACTAGGGGCAAGGCCGGTGACACTTTCTCTACGCTTGGTCAAAGCTAGTCTGTCCCTCTAGACAGGGTCCCTCAGGGAATAGAGCCTGGGTTTGGTTCTATTTCAAGGTCTTTGAGGATGGAAATGGGTCTTATGAGTTCTCCCTTGGCCTTGGGAAGTCCTTGTGATCCTTCTAGCTCTGCTGTACTAGTTACCCCAGGTTCAGCCATGTGCTCAGCTCCTCTCTTTTTTTTTTCAGACCATGAGGCAGTCTACTGTGGTTTGCCACTTAAGCTGAAGGAGGCCACCACAGTTCTGTTCTTTCTGTTTCAGATAATTCCATCAGGATTGATGGCTGGCTGGGGTCGGGGTACTGGGTAGAGAGAGGTTTAGTAGAAGGAAATAGGAGAATGTCCTCTTCTGAGTCCCCCTCCAGCCAGACACGCTGCTGCCCTCAATGTACCTGGTGGCTCGGCCTTGCTCTGGGAGGAAAGGAGATGAAGGAGGAAGGGTTGAGAACAGGGAGACTAAGAGCACCTCTTTGACTTTAGACCCACGACAGCAAAGCAGAGACAGTAGCCTTGTCAACTTCAAATTCCCCGCTCCTGCACCCTCCCCATCTCCTTCCTTCCTTCCTTCCTTCCTTCCTTCCTTCCTCCCTTCCTTCCTTCCTTCCTCCCTTCCTTCCTTCCTTCCCTTCCCTTCCCTTCCTCTTTCTTTCTTTCTTTCTTTCTTTCTTTCTTTCTTTCTTTCTTTCTCTCTCTCTCTTTCTTTCTTTTTTCTTCTCTCTCCCTCTCCCTCCCTCTCTCTCTTTTCTTCCTTCCCTCCTTCCCTCTCTCCCTTCTTTGCTTCCTTTCTTTTTTAAAAGAACTTTCTAATAACCTAAGTCAAAGGAATTCTGGGGAGGGGGACTCCACAGTTCTAGCTTCCCCTGCCTCTGTGGAGGCCCCTAGGGGTTTTTGATCCTCCTCCTTTGGCTCCTCTTTCTTCTCTGTATCTCTTTCCCTTTGGGTTTTGTTCTCAATCTTCAACTAATCCCCTTAAAGTGATAGCTGATAAAGGGATTAGCTGAGAGCTCCCTAGGGGTATT
>CABHPP010145150.1:8938-37620 GCA_902168425.1 Peromyscus attwateri
CACACACACACACACACACACACACACAAACACACACATACACACGCGCATGCACATGCAGTGGTAAAATGTAAAATGACAGGACAGTAGTGGCTGTCACTGTCACAGTGCTGGGAATTCACTATTAGACCAGGCTTGCCTTGAACTCACAGAGATGCAACTAACTTTGCATCCTGAGTGTGGGATTAAAAGTGAGCGCCACCATTATTTATTTATTTATGTTTATGAGTGTTTTGCTGGCATGGATGTATGTGTACTGTGTACATGCCTAGTGCCCATAGAGGCCAGCAGAGAGAATCAGATCTCCTGAAACTGGAGTTATGGGCAGTTATGAGCCACCATGTGGGTGTTGGAAACTGATCTCAGGCCATCTTGCAAGAGCAACAAGTGTTCTGGACTGATGGGCCAACTCTGCAGCCCCTGGGTACCCTTTCAACCCCCCAGGGAGAAGTCATTTATAAGTCTGTACTGTGTCGGTGGTACCAGTCAGATGGTGCTGTGCATAGGTCCATGTAAGCACAGACTCATCCTCCATTATCAAATGGAGTCAGAAGCTGTTGGTAAAATGGGATTTCCCAGGGCAAGGCACATTCTGAAAACTACTGTTTTACACAATATGATGTAACTTAGTGTAGGGCACAGCCTGATCTAAAACAGTGTCTTTCTAAAAGACTGGTGTTAAAAGCATGGTTCCCCAGCTGGTAGACCCAGTCATTGAGAAGTAAGGGCTCAGACAGGCCAAGATGTATTTGGATGATTTGAGAAGAGTAACTGAGCAGAGCCGGGACATGGACTCTTCGATAAGAGTGAGGGCAGGGAATTCACAGAAGGAGTTCTGTAGGGTACTAACTGTAATTGATTGAAACCTTACAACTGGTTTAAACCCATGAGTTCATAATGATCCTAAAATGGGACCAAAATTCTATCATTTCCCTTTAGAGCCACAAAGAACTGCCATTCTGTAACCTCTATACAGTGATGGCATGATAGGCAAAGGGATCTCCTGACCTCTTGATGAGAGTATATGACAAAATATGTAACCTTAATCTGGTCAAACCTCTAGACTACTTACCAATTGACCTGAAATACAGGAATCAAAGGAGACAGTCAAGTACTATCGGTACGTAGGGGTTCCCCTTGACCTGGCTGTAGCCATCTTGAGTGTAGCTACTGTGGTTGTCTCTGAGTAGCCCTTGTGAATTTGGCTCACAGTCTTCTAGCATAGTATTAAATAAGCAAAAGCATTTTGGTGATGTGTGGAGCCTTGTGACCAGATCCTGTTATCCATGCCATGAGCGTGTCGGAGGCCCTTGATATGAGATTGAGGTAAAGCAGGGACGCTCTGGCTTGGATAAAGCCTCTTTTGTTCTAACATTGCATGAGTCCCCTTTCCCTGACGATAGTGGCAACTTACTGGTCTTGCTGCAGCCCTTAATCATGCCTATGTCAGTAAGTCCCCAGTGTGGTGATATATTGGGTACCCCAATAAAGCTTGTCTGGGGATCAGAGGACAAAGCCAGTCACTAGAATTAGACATAGAGGTCAGGCAGTGGTGGTACACACCTTTAATCCAATCACTCAGGAGGCAGAGATCTGTTTGGATCTCTGTGAGTTCAAGGCCACACTGGAAACAGAGCCAGACAGTGGTGGCACACACCTTTAATCCCAGTACTGGGAAGCACACTCACCTTTAATCCCAGGAAGTGATGTCTGGGCAGAGAAAGGTAGGTAAGGCGTGAGGAAACAGGAACTCCCTCTCTTGAGGCTGAGGATTTCGTAGACGTAGGAACTTATGGCTGGCTGTTCTGCTTCTCTGATCTTTCAGCTTTCACCCCAATATCTGGCTCTGGGTTTTTTTAATTATAAGACTTTTTAAGATTCGTGTTACACCTCAAAACATCTATTTGTAAAGAAGCAACATTGTCTATATTTGCATTTAATGTGATCTATGGAGAACCCCAAAAATGCTCTCCTATAGAAGGTGCACAGAGCTACCAGAATGAACTTCAGGGCTTCAGAACAATACCCAGAAGTCAACTATATGTCCATGTACTTTCAGTGAACAAAGAGAATTTGAAATTTAAAATGAGATGATTTATAATAGCATCAAAAATACACCACAACATTTAATTTTTTGTCTCTGACTCTTTTGTCTGCACTTGGGTTCCTCTTCCTCCTACTGGGGTTGCCTCGTCCAGCCAGCGATAAGAGTTCGTGCCCAGTCTTACTGCATCATGCTCTTTTGATACCCTTGGGAGACCTGGCTTTTTTCTTTTTTTCCTTTTGAAGGGAAAAGGAGGAGGAGTGGATCCGGGGGAGAAGGGAGTTTGGGGAAGGGACTGAGAGGAGTGGAGGGAGGGGAAACTGTCGGGATGTGATATATGATAGAATAATAAAAAGGATTTATGATTTTAAACATTTATTTTAAGTTCTCTCTCTCTCTCTCTCTCTCTCTCTCTGTGTGTGTGTGTGTGTGTGTGTGTGTGTGTGTGTGTGTGTGTGCATACAAGTGCAGATGGAGTTGGAGTTACAGATGATTGTGAGCTGCCCAACATGGGAGCTGGCAACTGAATTCTGGTCCTGGGGAAGAGCAGTACAGGCTCTTACTCATTGACTCTGTTTTTTTTGTTTTTTATGGTTTCCTCTGCCATCTCTATTTGTCCTTGGAGGTACTGTCTAAATCATTTGTCCATCTAGAAAAATTGTTTTCTCATCATTGGGTTTTCAGAGGTCTTATTTTTGTTGTTGTTTTTTTATAACATAGGGTTTTTATGGGTTTGTGATTCTATTTGGGTAAATTTGACAAAAATATAAAATTTATATCCTAAGAACTACAAAATGATGTCAGAATTAAAGACTTATAACAGATGAACACCATATGTTCTGTGCTCACAGACTGTCAGACTCAGTATTGCATAGATGCTAATTCTCTCTACGAAGATCTATAGGTTCAAGGCAATCCCAATCAGAATCCAATAGGAGTTTTTATTATTTATTAATTTATGGAGTAGAACTTTATTTTTTAAAAATATATAGAAAAGTAAAGAATAAGGAATAGCCAAAAAAATTTTCTAGCACAGAATTAAACAACTGGTAGTTACTGAGCATCTGTAGTCCATTATGAGAGATATTCCCAGAAAGCATCAATCTCGTCTCAAGCTTCAGTGTTTGAGCAAGCAAGGTGTGCAAGCAAATGTCTCTGAATAATTCAGGATGGTGAGTAACAAAAACATGACCTGTGTTTGTGTTTAGGAAAAGCAGGAATCTGTGAGGCCTGAAGCCTGGGGGAGGTGTGCTGGACAGCTGGCTTTCCAAGCTTAGAAAGAGCCTGGTTCACTGGGGCAGCCAAGAGACCAGGGCATTTAAGGTAAAGAGATGAAGAGAATCTGGATGGAAAGGGGATTTCACATCTGGGGACAAGGTTTAAAGCTGTCCAAGTTACTGGGTGAACTATCTTTTGCACAGTGTGCTCAATACACAGAGGGAGCGAGGAGGGAGGATGTTTATTTCCAAGATGCTGAATCAGCTTATTAGCTGTATTCTCGCAAACATACTCCTTTATCCAGCAGGAGAATGGCATTACATTTATCAGCTCACCTCCAAGTTCTTTCTAGTCCCCTCTGGAGACAGTGGGGCATTCGAACAAACACCTTCATCAACTTCGCCTTTGCTACAGGCTAGACCACCCCTAGAGAGGAAAGATGATTGCCCCTTGGTGCACAACTCGGCAGATTTCAATTTTCAGAGGGGGAAAAGTGCTTCAGTCTTTTTCCACTCACTTTAGGATAGCTCCTGCCAGGCCTGACGGGCTGCTCTCCAAGTGCAGAGACAGTAAACAGGGCTGATTGCTTCCAAGAAAACCACGCCTAGCTCTAAGCATGCCAGGACCACTTTGCCAGAGAAAGTCAGACGTGAGTGAGCAGACACATTTGGAGTGAGCATACATTTGTCTTCGGGGACACTGAGACGAATGTGCTAACTGGGACTGGACAGAAGACAGACTTTCCTTTTGGTACGTGCACGTGTGTGGACCTTCATATGGAGGCCAGCGGTCAACACTGGATGTCTTTTCTCAACCACTCTCTGCCTTATGTTTTGAGACAGAGTCGCTCACTGTATCTGAAGCTTACAGACAGGTGGCCAACATGACCCAGGGCTCTGCCTGTCTCCACCTCCTCAGTGCTGGAATTACAAGCACAAACCACCACACTCAGCTTTCTGTGTGGGTTCTGGGAATTGAACCCCAGTCCTTATGCTTTGCAGAAAGGCAAGAGCTACCTCTGCCAGCCCCAACAGCAAACTTTTCTAAGAAGAACATCATCCCAAACTGGTTTGGTGCAGCTTTCTCAAGTCCTGCCTTTGTTTTCCTGCACTCCCAATGGTTTTCCTCCCTCACTTCCTCTCTCCCTTCCTTCCTGTTTATTTTCTTTCTGTTTAAATCAGGGTCTTGCCACGGTCAATAAGACCAAAAGACAGCCTACAGAATGGGAAAAGACCTTTACCAACCCCACATCTGACAGAGGACTGATCTCCACAGTATATAAAGAACTCAAGAAACTAGACATCAAAAATACTGAACAATCCAATTAAAAAATGGACTAAAGAGCTAAACAGAGAATTCTCAAAAGAAGAATCACAAATGGCTGAAAGACATTTAAAGAAATTCTCAACATCCTTAATCATCAGAGAAATGCAAATCAAAATGATTCTGAGATACCACCTTACACCTGTGAGAATGGCTATGATCAAAAACACTAATGATAGTCTATGTTGGAGAGGATGCAGAGCAAAGGGAACACTCCTCCACTGTTGGTGAGAATGCAAGCTTGTACAACCACTGTGGAAATCAGTATGGCGGTTTCTCAGAAAATTGGGAATCAACCTCCCTCAAGACCCAGCCATACCACTCTTGGGCATATACCCAAGGAATGCTCAATCATACCACAAAGATACATGCTCAACTATGTTCATAGCAGCACTATTTGTAATAGCCAGAGCCTGGAAACAACCTACATGCCCGTCAACTGAAGACTGGATTAAGAAAATGTGGTACATATACACAATGGAGTACTACTCAGCAGAGAAAAACAATGACAGCATGAAATTTACAGGCAAATGGATGGAACTAGAAAATATCATCCTGAGTGAGGTAACCCAAACTCAGAAGGGCAAACATGGTATGTACTCACTCATAAGTGGATTCTAGATAGAAAGCAAAGAACAATCAGAATGCAACCCACAGAACCAGGGAGGCTATATGGCAGGGGGGACCCTAGGATGACTGTGGCTTAGAATAAGTTTTGTTTCTACTCAAAAATAAATAAATAAATAAATAAATAAATAAATAAATAAATAAATAAATAAGTTGAAAAAAATAAATAAATCAGGGTCTTGCTGTATAGGTCTGACCTGGAACTCCTCAGACTCCCTAGAGCTGGGATGACAGGCACATGATGCCACACCCACCCTTTGCTCATCTTCAAGACTGGGTTTAGGGAAAGATCACTTGCTGTTGGGCATGTGAATACGGTTTAGTGGCCTCCAGAGAACTGGATTAAGACCAAATGGATGTGATTTCAGCAGGGCTGTTCTCTAGCCCTGAACTCCACAATGCTCCTTGTGCTTCTAATCTCGCCACTCTTGCTTCAGAATTTCTGGCTTTCACTTTGATCTTCGTTCTCCCCCAGATGACACTCGGCCTCGGAGTTCTCCACATTATTCCTGTGAGGTAGCTGGCTAGATTAGTAGGCTTACAGGCTATTTGGGATGGACCTCTCCCTCCTGATCTGAACTTTCCTGTCATAGAACCAAATGATTCAGCAAATGGCTCAACTGTGTCTTCTAAACAATAGGCGTTTTGCATTTCTCTTGGGATTCCTTTACGAACTGGCACCAATATCACACAGCAAGTTGAGGTTTGACTCACGAGAGCTCATCAGCAACGTTCCAAATCACAGAACTGAAATGCTAGAGTACTCGTCACAAACAAGCCTGAATCAAATGCAAGCCACCTTTGCTATGGCAACTCATCAACATGCATTTATGAGGAACTGACACCCCCGAGGTACTAGGAAGGAGAGGGAAAGCTCCCAGCAGCAGGGAATTTCCTTGTCTTCCAGTCACAGGGGTTGCTTAGTGTCATGAGTAAGATATGTCAGAAGCACAGACTGAAACATTTGTAACTTTCCACAATGTCAGAATTTATTGAATAGTAGTACATTCATAAGCTATGTTGATTTTATTGACTGTAATGTGCCAGGTAGTCCTGATTCCCTTATTGGCTGGCATTGACGATCAAAAGTTATTTATTCAAATCTTAATTACTAATATTAATTCTCAGATCATACATTACCCACTACACAGTACTTCATATCTATATCTATCATCTATCTATATGTAGGTTATAGTGTGTTTAAAGAGGCCGTACTGGAGGCAGACAGAGGTTGGTTCAGATGCAGAATCACCACAGGAGTTAGGTAAGGAACCTAATAGAGAGCTGCTAGAGCCAAGCTGCCAGGCTGCAGTCCTGAGTTGTGCCTTGGGGTTGAAAGGCACTGCAGAAGGGGGGTACCTTAGAAGCCACAGAACAGAGGTGTGGGATCAGGTCCAGACAAACAGTCAAATAGATGTGTGGACAGGTGGACAATTAGAGTGTGTTGTATTAATAGTGAGAAATGAGATGAGTTGAAGGTCCAAGGACAACCAGATTCTTTGAACACACACATCAAGTTAGTCAGATGGCAGGTCAGTGGGGTGGGCTTTACAGTCAACAAAACCAACATAGCTTGTGGATGTATTATCATTCAGTAAATTCTGACATTGTGGAAAGACACAAATGTGTCTTGTGTCTATGCTTCTGGCATAGCATGCTCAAGACACTAACCAAGCCCTGTGGTTGGAAGGTAAGGAAATTTCCTACCATTGCAGTACTGGGCATCCTCTTCTTTCTGTGATCCAGGTTGTGCCCTTCATTGGTCTAGCATGTTCAGCAAGCTCTCACGTACTTCTGATGAATTGAATATGCTTGTGTGCTCACATGGGCCCAGTCTATCTTCCTAAGTTTGCAGGTGGTACCTTCTACTCTTGGGACTATGTTTTATCAGCTTGGGCCTCGTGGATGGTGATGGGCAGGTGATAATGTCTACATGCACAATGAGATGCAGAGGTATTCTGCCTCTACACTTGCACTCAAAATGAAACCAAGTGCTGCTTGTAAAAGGGTCATCCACAGCAAGGCACAGCATGAAAGCAATGACTTTATATACGCTATAGTGACTCAGGTAGGGTGCAGACTGATCTCAACAGTTAACCACAGGCTTCCTCTGATCACTCGGGTCAATAGCCCACTGCCTTCATTTCCTTGTATTCCAAAAGAAATTGGAATCAGAAATTAATAATGAAAAATGAACTTACTTTTAATTTGGCCAAAATGGGGAGAGAAGGAATATAATTTTTCGGTCCACCATGCCAATGGATGCCTTAAAATTTCTAGAAAACTATGAGGCAAAGATCAGAAGATGGACAGATTTGGATGTGAGACAGTTTAACAAACCCTGTTCTTGAGTGGTTGTGGGGACAGAGACCTCAGGTTATCTCCATTGTTCTTTCTGAACACAGAGGGGACACACATGTCTTTCTTTTAAAGATTTATTTTACTTTTAAGGATATGTATGTATGAGTGGGTACATGTGTGTGAGTGCAGTGCCGTGGAGGCCAGAAGAGGATCAGATGCCTGGCAGCCGGAGTGGCAGGTGGTTGTGAGCTGGGAGATGAACCCTTGTCCTCTGCAAGAGCAGGAAGTGTTCTTGACTGTGGAGCCATCGCTGCAGCCTCAAGCCTCTCTCTTCAGAATACCTTCTCTGTCCTACCGGGGCTCCAGCCTCAAGTGTCTCTCTTCAGAATACCTTCTCTGTCCTACCGGGGCTCCAGCCCATTCTCTTTCAGCATGGCATCATGGGTGTAATTTACATATGTGAAAGTGACAGAAACAATAATTACAACAATACCTTTTCAAAACATTATTCATTAGGAATTAAAATATTTATATGCTTGCATGTCAAGATGTCTAGAAACTCAAGAAATGATTTTCAAGGTAAAGTCTGCCTTGTCCCTGGACATCATTCGATTTCCTCACTCTTCAAGGTCTGTCAGTTGTTTCCACACTTTTTCTGAAACAAACCTTCCCTTTCACTAATTTGTAGGGCTAACTGTATGTTCCTAAGTAAAAGAAAAAAATCATACTGTTTTCACCCTATCCTTTGGATTGGTATGTTCTCTTTATTTGGGGTTTTTTGCTAAACTTGTCTAGAAATGTTTTGAAAATTCATTCATTTATTTCCCCTCAAACTTATTTAATTTTTTTTGTTTGTTTTTTGTTTTTTGGTTTTTCGAGACAGGGTTTCTCTGTGTAGCTTTGCGCCTTTCCTGGAGCTCACTTGGTAGCCCAGGCTGGCCTCGAACTCACAGAGATTCGCCTGCCTCTGCCTCCCGAGTGCTGGGATTAAAGGCGTGGGCCACCAACGCCCGCTTATTTAATTATTTTAATATCTCTCTCTCTCTCTCTCTCTCTCTCTCTCTCTCTCTCTCTCTCTCTTTCTCTCTGTGTGTGTATACATGAGTGTGCATGAGTGCAGACATACGTGTGCCATTGTGCACACAGAGGACAGGATCCAGTGTTGGTCTTTGCCTTCCACCCTGCTTGAGACAGGGTCTCCTGGTTCTGTTCTTTTCTGCACTGTGTACACCGACATGGCTGACTCTCAGGCTCTCGAGCTTTGGGAGTCTCCGGTTTCCAACTCCTTTCTCTCTGTAGAAGTGCTGGAATTACAGACGCATGTTACCACATCCTGCGTTGTGTGGGTTCTGAGGTTCTGAATCCGGGTCCTCATGTGGATCACAATGCCTTACCCATTGAACCATCCTCCCAGCCCGGGGTTCCGGTCTTGTCATTCTTGTTTGTTACTGTTAGGTCCCAGAGCTTCTTCTGACTGCCTTCTATGTTTATTTAACTATGAATTTCCAGAACAATCTATCCTTTAGACCAGTAACTTCTGCTTTCTTCTCACCTTCTTTAAGGCTCTGCCAGTGGCTCCTTTTCTACCTCCCTTCCCTAAGTGATTCACCGAGGTCTCAGTTCTGCTTGCTCTCGCTCTCTCTCTCTGTTGTCCGGCCTTCATCTTATTTAATTAAGAGGCTGCTGACCTCTGCTGACCCCCGGTGCTCCTCTGCGCAGGTGTACTTCCACCCCCTCATGTTCTGTTTGTTGAATCTAAGTCCATCATCACGTACGAAACCAAGTTCCCTCTAGTATTTTTTAGTTTTGTTTTTGGATTTGGGATTTTCCGGTCGGTCCACTTGAAACACGTCTGTCAATGTTTCCTTCTCCTTCGTCCCTCACCTTTGCGCCTGACCTTGCTCAGTCACTCATTAGCTCTTCATGAATGACGGCTGTTTATCTTTCCCCGAGCACGTGGTTCCTTCCTGAATTACAGTAAAATCACTGCCCGCTCAGTCTTCATCCAAGGCTGCTTCTATATACGTCTAGGGGGATACTCAGAATACACAGAATTTTAATTTTTTCACTTATTCTCTGACAGTCTTGCACACGTACCTAGTGTGTGCTGATGATGCTCACTCACTACTGTCTCCCACACCCACCCCACTCCTGCTGAGCCCCCTCTCCCAGCAAGCCTCCCCCACCCCCCTGTATTTTTACATCTTCTTTCTACAGAGCTCCTCAGATCAGCGTTTGTTGTTTGGTTGGTTGGTTTTAAGACAGAGTCTCAGTAAGATGCCTAGAAATCCAGATCCAGTTTCCTCTTCTTTCTTTGTGAATGCACCACACCCAGCTCTATGCTCTAAACTTTAAAACATTTCCGTAGTGTCTTCCAAATATGAGTCTACTTTTTGAAAAGTTTCCCCGGTGTCTACCAAATAAAGTCCAACCTTCTTATCTTGGCTTTGGCTTTAATTTCATTCATTGAGCAAATGTTTACAAAGTTCTTGTTATTTGACAGATAAGACAGGGGGGAAAACTAAGAGCAAACAGGAAGGGAAACGCAATTCTTACGGCAAACTCTGGGAGAAGTTTCTCACCAGGTAAGAATCAAGAATTCCAGCACAATTAACATTTGCTTTGAAGATTGCCTACCTAGAGACAATGTTCCTTTATATAGAAATGTCAAGCAAGAATACTACAGGCTGGAGAGATGGCTCAGTAATTAAGAGTGCTTTCTGACCTTCCAGAGGACTTGAACTTGGTTCCCAGCACCTGCACAAGGTAACTCACAGCTGTCTGTAGCTCCAGCTCCAAGGGATGAGTCACCGCTAGCCTCTGCCTGTATTCACATGCACATCACACACACATGCACACGTGCGCATACACACACGCGCGCGCACACACACACAGGGAGTGGGTGGGGGAGCATAATTTAAAAAGAATAAAAACAATCTTTTGGAAGGATAGTAAAACATCAATGAGTCATGCTTCAGGCATAAGAGTGTATGACTTAATCAGCCCCCTCCCCAGCTACAAACCTTTGATTATCTGGGACTGTCACAGGGACTTCCACTTAGAGTAAAAGATGTGTTTTAATCCCTGTGTACAACCCATGTGACCCATGGCTTCACCGGACTAGTTTACAACCCTATTTAGGCACCTCTAGAGATACTAACCAAAAAGTAGGGGAGGGGGTCTGGGGTATAACAAGAACCACTAGACTCTTGAGATTGTCTCCCCCCTGTGTGTGTGTGTGTGTGTGTGTGTGTGTGTGTGTGTGTGTGTGAGACCCTATACTTAAATTTATGTTAAACTCTCTTCCTAATAAATTCCAATTCTGCTTCTTATCAGCTCATTCTGAAATTCTTTTCAGGGATTAAGAAATCCATCTTCTCTGGAGTGAAGTGTCTGAAAAGAACTGAGGTCCCTGCAGGTGGCCACACACAGCACTGTCCTGGCCCGTGTCCTGCTGCACTGACAGTAGACATGGGGGGGGGGGGATGCACTTAGATATCTACCCCATGCATGTCATGATCTAGTAGGAGAGAGTACACGGACTGTGGGGAAGGCTGTGAGGGACAAATAAAAGCTTCCCATGAACACACAAGAGGGGCCTCAGCTCATGGCCAGGAACATTGCTTACAAGAAATGCATCAACTGGGATGGGCAAATACTATGTTAAATTAAAACATGGGAAGCAGGGATGTGTAGACGAATTTCTAAACAGTCTTATTAAATAAGAAACACAGAGCCAAATACAGGGGTAATAGCCAAAGACATCAGAGAAATAGCAAAGCACCACTGATTAACCTTAGCTTACCACCACGCCATAGCTTCCCAACAGAGAGCTTCTTCCTGTCTAACCTGCACTTTTATTGCCTTCCTGTTCTGCCTTCTCATTGGCTCTAAGCCCAGCCACATTACTTCCTCATCACTGCCTGTCTATACAGACCTCCAGGTCTCTATGGTTGGTACTGGGATTAAAGGTGTGTGTCACCACGCTTGGCTGTGTCCTTGACCACACAGAGACTGCCTGCCATGCGATCAGACTAAAGGTGTGTGCTACCACCGCCTGACTTCTGTTTATGGCTCACTATGACCTCTGATCTTCAGGCAAACTTTATTTATTAACATACAAATAAAATCACATTTCAGCACAAATAAAATATCACCACAGGGACGAATGAGTTTCTAGGAGGAGCCAACAGCATGGCTTAGGGAGGTGCTCTGGGATTTGGCTTGTCACCTACCTTCTCCAGCCGGACCTTCCACCAGACCCTCCAAGTCACCCCAGCCACACTAGGAACTCCAGGTGTTTTCTGCATTGGGGCATTTGGTCCAGTTGTTCTGAATGCAGCTTGTCTGCTGCCTGCCCAAGTGTGAGCATCCTTGAAGCCAGCTCCAGCCATGAAGTGTTGCAGGTTCTGGGGTTGGAAATCTGTTTTGTCAGTGTCTGTACTTCTATAGATTTCCACCCTGACTCATGCTTCCTCCCTCGCTCCCTCCCTCCCTCCCTCTCTCCCTCCCTCCCTCCCTCCCTCCCTCCCTCCCTCCCTCCCTCCCTCCCTGTTAACATAGTCTCATATATCCCAGGATGGCTTCAAACTCACTATGTAGCAGAGGCTGGCCTTGAACTTCTTGATCCTTTTTTTGAGTACTATAATTATAGACCTGTACTACCTGGTTTTACAAAGTGCAGGTGATCAAATCCAGGTCTTCATTCCACTAAACAAGCTCTCTATTAACTGAGTTACACTCCAGCTCTCATTTGCACCTTTCTGGGAACACATATATCTTATCTCAATGTCCCATCATTTTCCTGTTCTTCTTTCATTGTTTCTCACACTTATTTACTGTTTGTGTGTCTGCCACACTGTGCGTGTGGTTGTCTGAGGGCAGCTTTCAGGTGTGGAGTCCCTCTTTGCACCATGTGTGTTCTGGGGATGAAACCCAGGTTGTCCGGCTTGATAGCAGGTGCCTTTGACTGCCAGTCCCCCTTTTTTCCTCAGTCTTCAGAAGCTACCCTAAATCAGAGAGAATCTTGTTTGTCTTTTCCAGTTCTTAGAAAAGTTGCACACAACTTCTTACCCAGATGAGAACTCAGAGTTTTTTTGGGTGCTGGAGCCAAGAATTTGAGGGTGAAGTAGGTGTCATAGAAAAGCAGAGGCAGGACAAGCTGGGGGCAAAGATGGGGTTGGCTGGATGAGGAGCAGAGGAAGGATACAGGGGACATGGAGGAAACAGACTTTTACCTTACTCCTTTGATGCACTCCCCCCTTAGTCCGCATAAACATCTCCTGCGGGGGAAGGACTGTTGTCCTCACTGTAGAGGCAGAGAAATTTGCCTGTTGCCAGGCAAGAGTAACAAGCCAGCCTTTCAGCCAACCTCTGCCCTGACGATTTCTTGTTCCTACTTCCCTTCCTGTCCCTGCTCACCTGGGAGACCAGAGTAGCACAGAAAGCTGAAAAGAACAAAGACATGCATAGCAGAAATTTTAGAACACACTGAGGCCAGGAGGAGGCATCTCCAGCCTTATCCCTTCCAGAATGCTAGTAGCAGGTTCAGAGTTGAGAGACATAAGAGGGCAAAGTGCATGCACATGTCTATAACAAGTAGGGTGATGTAGCTCGGTCGGCATCATCCTGCTCAGACCTGCTCGGGTCGGCAGCCGCTCAGACCCAAGTAAACACACAGAGACTTACATTACTTATAAACTGTATAGCCATGGCAGGCTTCTTGCTGTCTAGTTCTTATATCTTAAATTAACCCATTTCTATTAATCTGTAAGTTGCCACATGGCTTGTGGCTTACCGGTACTTTTACATCTCGCCTGGCTGGCGACTCCTGACTCAGCCTTTCCCTTCCCAGAATTCTCCTCTCTGCTTGTCCTGCCTATACTATACTTCTTGCCTGGCTACTGGCCAATCAGCATTTTATTTATCAACCAATCAGAGCAATGCATTCACAGCATATAGAGCAATCAATATCCACAGCAGGGTGAGGCAAGCGGGGCATGGGCAGGGCACACAATTTACATCTCTGGATCAGAAGCACGCACTCACACTGAACCTAGAGAGCACATAGATGCCTACTTGAATCTTGACAAATGCTGTCAAACTAAGGAGGCCCAACCCTTGAACAATGCTCTAGGTTGTCTCTGCCTGGCATTGGTAGATAACACACTTTTAGCATATGGAGAACACACATGCAAATTAGCCAAGGAGATATACATTTATTCAATCAAGTCATTGTTTAACTAATGTAATTAATGTAGCATTATATTATTACACATAATGATTAACAAACTGTAATATTACATAATATAGTAAGTAACATAAAATCAAATAAAGAATTTGACAAGGGAGGGCTGGGGAAATGGCTCAGTCAGTAAGGTGCTTACTATGCAAGTGTAAGGCCCTGAGTTCAGTCACTAGAAACCATGTGCTATCTTGTAATTCCAACATGGGGAGGTGGAGACAATAGACACCTAGTGTGATTATCTCTCTGACTTTCCCTGCCAAGGCTGTAAAATGCGCATCTAAGCACATAAAATTGTCTTTGGTAAAAGACTTGTGTCCCCTGGGGAGGTGATACAAGAATAGAAACAGTTTCAGATATGCAGAGCTGAGGTTAGGTGGGGTGCCTCAGAGGACCATCCTGGGAGAAAAACAGAGGAAAGGCTTTGCAGAAGTCTATGAAGCTGAATTTTATAGGATGTGTGGAGTTTTGTGGCCATGGTGAGTATTTATGAATCTCCTTAATATTATTGTATGTTTCATCCAGATAGCGACCAGTTATTAAATCCAGAATACCATCACTAAGAAAAGAATTCTTGTAGCTAGAAGTTTTCCTGTGTCCCGCCCAGTCCCACAGCCACTGAGACCTAAATAAACACACAAAGGCTTATATTAATTACGAACTGTATGGCCATGGCCCATGGCTCAAGCTTCTTGCTAGCTAGCTCTTATAACTAAACTCAGCCCATTTCTATTAATCTATATGTTGCTATGTGTTCCATGGCTTTACCTGTGTGCTCCCTGGATGGCGAGATGGCATCTCTCCCCTCTCCGTTTCTTCTTCCTGTCTCTCTCTTCAATTTCCCACCTAGCTATATGCTGACTTGCCATTGGCCAAATGGCTTTATTTATCAACCAATCAGAGCAACACATATTCACAGTGTACAGAAAGACATCCCACAGCACTTGCCCTTTTCTGTCTAATCAAAAAGGAAGGTTTTAACCTAACATAGTAAAATTACATATAACAGAACAGTTATCAAACAAGAATTACAGCTACAATATCTACTCTATTTGTATTTGGCAAAATTAAAGAAAATATTCTATCTATCATATATTTGTGAGTCTAAAGTTTCATATCTAGTTTATCTTTTATCATGACTAAGGAAAACTATAATTATAATTATCTAGTCTTCAACTACATCAAAGACCTGAGAAGCATATAATATTACCTAAGTAAACAGGAAATGCATCATAAGCAACTTCCAAAATTCTGGAAATGACAAAGACAGCTGCCTGCCTGGACAGCCATCTAAAGTTCCTCTGTAACAGTGGGGCATCCATCTTTAGCCAATAAGCCTAGAGTGTTTTTAGTCACTTCTCCGTATGTCCTGTAGAATACTTGGCAGTCTCCTCTGTGAAGCAGGAACCTGAAGAACCATTTCACCTCTCAAAGTTCAGTGGTCACCTTCCTATGGGCCCTGCTTGTCCAGTTTGTATAACATATTATTAGCAGTCCAGGCAAGAGCAGTTTCTTGTCCAATGGCTATTTTTGCCAAGAAGAAGATAAACTCCATATGGAGTGTCTTTGATGCCCATCTTTCTCTTTGAAGTAAATTGGTGCTGCCAGGAGCAGACATGTCTCACTGTCTAGAAAGTCTAAGTTTTTAAAACATTTTAAATGTCATATTCTGTAGGTCTTTGAAATGTTTGAAGATTACCTACCTAATTGAAATATATCTATGTATACCTAGAAAACTTAACTAACATGACTATAAGTTTGACTATCATAGAAGACTAATTATTAATCTGTATTTCTTAAATTATCCATTACAATTTAAATGAGTTACATAAACATAATACCTTAAATGAGAGTAGAAATATATATATATATATATATATATATATACAGTATAACAAAATTAACTTTAAATTTGTAATAAACTAAAATCTATAGCAATGTAAAACATTTTAAACAAGTTGTGTTCTTTAAAAGTAGGTTCAATAATCTACCCTTTTATTCTATCATATCTATATTATCCCTTTTTCTTTTTTAGAAAGAGATTGTATTTATAATCAACTCCTTTTAAATATAAATAAACATTTATAAACAATATTCTGGGAATCTGGGGGTAGCTTCTCATACTACTCCTGCTGAATGGGGGCACTGGCAATCATATGGAGATCCTGAGAAAATTAAGAAGTATGGTCAAGTCCTGACTGGAGTAGTCTGTGAGGCTGCATTGTCTGAGCCAGTTGCCTTGAAGCTATTCTGGATGTTGGATCATCTGGGCCATGGTGTCATCTGACACCTTTCAGGGGGTCTTGGCTGATCAAACCATATTAGCCTGAAAGCAATCCACAGGTTCTCATCTTCTGTGGAAATAAAAGCAGAACCTCTTTTTCAAAGCAACATATCCTTAGACATAAACTTTGAAGTCAAGGTACCTTTAAAATATATATATTGGCTTAACTCATCAACCTTTACAATCAAATGTCTTTCTGCAGTTAAAAATCCCAAAGACAATATAATCCAGACTCTGTGTGTGATTTCCATCTTTATTTCCAGCCCCGCAGCCACTGGGACCCAAGTAAACACACAGAGGCTTATATTATTTACAAACTATATAGTCTATGGCAGGCCTCTTGCTAGCTAGCTCTTATATCTTAAATTAACCCATTTCTATTAATCTATGTTTTGCCACATGTTCCGTGGCTTACCGGTCTGCTGGCATGTTGTTCCTTGGGCATTAGACTGGTGTCTCTCTGCCTCTCCTTTCTCTTCCTGTCTATCTGCTTGGATTTCCACCTGCCTCTGAGCTGCCATGCCTTAGGTCAATGCAGCTTTATTTATCAACCAATCAGAGCAGCACATATTCACAGTGTACAGAAAGACATCCCACAGCAAATTCCCCTGCCTCTGCTAGAGACCAACTTGCTCTCTAGTCTTCTTTTTTTGTTGTTGTTGTTGTTGGTTTTTCAAGACAGGGTCTCTATGTGTAGCTTTGTGCCTGTTCTGGATCTTGCTCTGTAGACCAGGCTGGCCTCGAACTCACAAAGATCTGCCTGGCTCTGACTCCCGAGTGCTGGGATTAAAGGCATGTGCCACCACCGTCCAGCATGCTCTCTAGTCTTCTATTGTTTTACCATGTAACTCCTTGCTACTAATGTAATCCCTACCACTTCTTCAGAAATTGCACTAAACAATTTCCTAGGGAATTTAATCAAATCCCTTGGATTCTTGTCGCAGTTGTATAAAATAATTAGAAATGTATTTCTTTAAATGCCTTAGCCCTTCGAGATACTGACAGCATTACAAAACCGTTCTCTCTACGTTTCTGGATTTCTCTGGGTGATGCTGTGCCCACCTGCTCATGTTTGCTATAACCACAAACAGCATCAAAGCGGGCTTGATGTCATCTACCCTCTACATGTGTCTTGTCTACAGAAGCCAGATGGTAACAGAGGCATTGCTTATGCTGTCCAGGGGCTCAGCTGGTTCAAGGCAACAAGCATTTCTTAAGCTTCCAGGATGTCTAGCTCTGTACTGGGCTGGGTGCTAAAGGGAAGGCAGAAGGAATAAGACATAGTACTGACCCTCCAGGGCTCTCAACACCGTAGAGCGGAGATGGACAACTTAGCACAGACGGTGACCCAAGTCAGGTGGTGACAACGGCTACTGGGAATAACTTAAACACACTAGACTTCATTCCCTAAACATATTCAAAATCATCATTTCCTAGGCCAGCTAGAGACACCACATTTGCAGATGATTTGATTATCATTTATTGTCTTTGGAAATATATACATTTATTTAAAATTAAGGCCAGTTCATAGTTAACCCACAAAACTCATAAAGATTATTTTTCATATTAACTTGCAGGTAAACCTTCTTAGCAGAATTCCTTTTAAACAGACAACATCGGTAGAAGTAAACTCTGTGTTCTCTTAGCATGCCATCCAATAATGCCCTATGTGACAAAGAAGATCTCAAGGGCCTGAGTTCCTCAGAGACTTGGGGGAAGTCAGTGGAATCAGCACAACTTTTCTGGGCTACATTTGGCCCACCTCACTTACGCTATTTTCCTTCCTGGCCTGGGCACTAAATCTATCCCAGCTGTGGACACTGGCATCCCAGAATATCTTCACACCCAGCCGGGACCCTTCTGTCCATATCCCCATGAACTGAGAGTTCGGAAATAGTCTTCTGTTGACCCAGGTTTGAAGCCAAATCCTCTGGAAAGTCAAGGACTTCTAGTGTTTGGGCCCATGGTGTCCTCACCCGTTCTCCATGAGAGGCCATCCAGCCGCCTTGTCTTCCTTTAGTTGAGCTGTTAGAAGTAAATATCATGTTTTCTCAGGGAATCTGGACCAGGCTGCAATGGAAGCACTCTTACTTGCTGAGGTCCTGGTAACTTCCTGCTTCTATAAACATCTTACTGCACACTAGAGTTCTCACAGGGAAAGGGTCACACCTAACACTGACTATGTGTCTAAAGCACTTTGCCTTCAGCATGGACCTTGTGCTTAAGAGGCACATTCCAGTAACCCAAATAGATGCCATACATATGCCAGGAATTTGTCTGCAGCCCATTGCGACTCTACTCAGTCTATTTTCTCTTGCTGTGAAATAATACCTGAGGCTGGGCAGGTCACAAGGACAGGCATTTATTTAGACTCCTGGTTTTGATGGAGACCTTGCTGTGCTGAAGCAGAATTCGGAAGGGGACAGTGGTACTTGTAGTCAAATAGGAGATGTAGGCTCACTGTATCCCAGCACACATGTGAGAGCCAAGCCCACGAGAAGGGCCTCACTTCCCACTACCACTATGACAATGGCATTCCAATATGAGTTTCAGAGGGGGCGAACCACATTCTAAAGAGCAGCACTCAGTGCAGTCCAATCTGTTGCTTCTCTCTGCATGACTAGGTGATAAACAGTAATGAATGTATCTGTGGTCGTTCATCCTGTCAGTGTGACAGGATTTAGTTACCACGGAAACAGCTCTCTGGGCATATCTGGGAGGGATTTTCTAGAACAGGTTAATTGAGGTGGGAAGACCTGCCCTAAATGTGGGTGGCAGAATTTCATCTTCTGGCTCAGTTTAAAGGATAAAGAGAGATGAGCAACAACATCAATCACTCTTTGCTTCCTGACTAAGGGACACAGTATGACCAGCCGCCTGCTGTTCCTGCCACCAAACCTGCCCCAGTGTGATGGACTGTGTGGTGTGGACAATGCAAACCCTTCCTTCCATAAGTTGCTTTGGTTGGGCATTTTGTCACAGCAAAGAAACAAGTGACTAATAGTGTCCTAACCCTATCCTAGGAGCCAGCATTGGTCTTTATGATTTAAACACCAGAAATGAAAACCGCAAGTCCCTTCAGGTCAGGCACCATGGACTGGCGTCTATGACGTGTTTTCCTAGGGCACAGTCCAGAGCTGGTTAGGTTTGCAAAGGAAAGTGGGATATTCACACACAAATTATTTACTCTCTCTAAAGAATTACCCAACCCTGGAGGGCAGTACCTCTTGTAACCTGTGATTTTTAAATCATCGTGAAATGTAGAAAACAAAGCACTCAACACCAGTTAAAACGTCTCTTCCAAGAATGTATGAAACTTGGGCTGGCAGTTATTCAACACACCTCATTTCTCTGACAGCCACAATCAATAAATGACTGTTCCCATTTTGTAACAAACACAGATGGTTTGGGAATAAGGTGGATACAGAGACAAGTGGTTTAAAAACTGGTGAGGTTTAAAACCTCGGCCGCTGAACTTGGCCCTTGGGTTTCTCAGATCTAACAGGCATAAAATGACTTGTCTGATTGAACTATGGAGATGTATCTCTCACCAAATAGCACAATATTCCTGAAACAGTGACCCAAACCAGCTACTTATCACACCCCAACATGTGTGCATCAGGAATTCAGGCAGGACATGGAGGCAGGTACCAAGTGGAAGAAAGACCTTGTTAGTGTCAATGACTTGTTCAAGAGTAGTGACCAGCCAAGTAGCTAGAGACAACCTAGGTCTCTGGAATCTAGTGTGTTCTTCTGTATTTAATTCTCTTAACATAAAATATGGGTCCCACAGCTCCTCAGATGTGGGAAATGAGCCCAGTGGGATAATTCCCACAAACTCAGATGGCTGATAATGTGGGGGCGGCATTTTTTAGGATACACTTTTAAAACTTCCTGACCATCCGGTTTATTATCTGTGGCTTGTAAATTGTTTTGCCTCTTTAGGCAAAACATTTCATTTATTTATTTTAGAATCTGCTGAATGCTGTGGCCCATCTCCCAGGAAGGACAATTTTGTGCTAAATTGTTAAATATACAGTGAAAAGCATCCATGGGCAAAGGCTTCATAGAAAGGGGTTTATAGATGTTAGACAAGGACCAGGTTGTATTAGCAAAGGCTTAACAGCTTCTCTCCTGCTATAATTCTTCCCTAAATCTTGATTGACATTCCTCACTTATTTCACCAAGTGATGCGAAGTAGTGAAGACTTAGTAGGTCAGAATTTTACTTGTTTTGCAAATGACATGAAAATTTTTCTTTTTCCAAACCAGGTAACGATTGAATAGGTTTTCTTTTTAATTTTTAACAATAATTTTTATTAATTCTTTTAAAATTTCATACATATTTATGGTATATTTTCATCATATTCATCCTCCATTCCTTCCCCAAACCCCTCCTAGATCTACTCCCAACCCCACTCCCAATTTCAGCTCCTCTTTTCCTTTTTTTTTTAATAATCCAGAGAATTGTTTGTGCTGCACATGGGTGTAGGGCTATCCGCTAGAGCCCGGTCCTCCTATGAGAGCCCACATCCTTAAGAAAACCAATCATTTCTCCCCAAGTCCCTACCGTCAGTCAACCTCATCGTAGGGCCTTGTGAGGCCCCTCTCCCAAGGATTATTTTAACTTTTATGTTATTCACAATGTAAGGCAATAGTCACAGCTCACTTGAAATTTAATACATCAGTAACATTTCCTATCAGATTCTTAACTCCAGGTACCCCCACAGAACAATAAATCAACCTCTGATTTATAGTGCTTGCTGATACCTTTAGTGTAGATATTCCCACTAGGATAATTGGAGAGTACCAACATGATGTCATTGATTAAACATGGAGTTGCCAAGAGATGAGCCAAATCATGCTTTTATGCAGTGTTTATAAACCGTAGACACAGCCTCAGGGCCATCGATAATCACAAAACATAACAGGTAAGAACTGAGAAGTTTTGTGTATTTATTACTTTTGTTTAAAACATGATTTATTTGATTTTACATGCATGTAGTTTATTTATTGTTTTAAACATGTATGTACTTTAATTTTATGTGCATGAGTATTTTGTCTGCATGTATGTCTATGCACCATGTGCATACCTGGTCCCCACAGAGGCCAGAACAGGGCACCAGATTCCCTGGAACCTGAGTTACAGATGGTTATGAGCTGCATGTGTGTGTGCTGGGAACCTAACGTAGGTCCTCTGCAAGAGTAGCCGGTGCTCTTAACCACAGAGCCACCTCACCAGCTCCAGGTTTAGTAACAGCTGAACTTAAAAACTGAATACAAAATTCCTAAAAATTTAATGATGGCCTCTTTTGAACACTGGCTCCAGAGCATACTGATAAAGAACACTACTCTGTCACATATTATCTCATTACCCATAATGCTTTGGAGTTGCTTGTTTTCCCCAGTTCTCAGAAGCCTAGTCAATCCTCCAACAGGAAAGATGGATGGTCTTTAGAACAAATAAATTCTGTCCCCTCTTCCCTCAGGTAATCATCGTGTTTCCTGTGTAAGGATAACCAAGGAGATAGAAAAGAAATGTATTTATGCATAATGAAGAATAACTTGTTTTTAGTGAAATGTTTAAAATTTCGTCATTTTTTTCAGTTTGTAGCTCAAATAAAAGTCCTTATATGACCTGCAAAATCTGCCTTTAAGCTGCACTCTCCCACAACATCAGAATTATATTCTCTAGGGACTGCATTTAAAGAAATGTGGGCTTACAGGCATAATTAAGTGTCTTCTGATTAAAAAAAAAAAATTTCCTGGATTATACAGGGTGCCCTGCAATCATAAAGGTTTTTATAAGGAAAGCACAAGAAGGGGATGTGGGTAGAAGATACTACACTGCCTGCCTTAAAAGTAGAGGAGAGAAAGGGGGCTACGAGGCAAGAAGAAGGGCAGCCTCTTAAGTCCGAATCCACAGTAAGACTAGAGATGCCACAAGGAACAATGTAGGGGTGGTTGTCTGGGCTTTACCCCGAAGCACCGCCCCAGTAGGCAGCAGCTAACTGCTAGGTACCTGCCTCCCCCAGGGGGCGTGGCCGAGACAGGGACCCCTTAAGATCTGGGATGAGACATGCTCTCTCTCTTGGCTATCTATGTCTTGGTCTTGGATGCTGGATGTTGCTGCTGCACATCAAAGCAGAGTTCTCCAGAGAACCGCACTGGACCTCCCCCCGCCCCTCCTGGATCCCAGCGTCCAACTCCTTTATGCTTGTTGTGAGTTAACCCAGAATAAATCCCTTTGATTATCAGATAGACTCCGTGAAATTTCCTCCTTAGAATAAAGCAGGTACACTGCTTGCAGCCTAATTACAGTGGCTTTGCTCTTCTGATCACAGAATTGTAACTCGTTCGTGTTGCTTTAAGCCGGGGAGTGTGGAGCCATTTGTTAGAGCAGAGATAGAAACAGATACACCTGCTATGAGCATTTACCATGGGTCTTGTAGATATACACTTCCATTTATCTTGGATAAATAAATCCTCGGGAGCTGAAATCTGGGCCCCAGAAATGTGCAGTTTTAACTTCCTAAGAACTAGTAAAACTCTTTTCCAAAGTGGCTGAACCATTTTCTATTCCCACCAACACTGAGAGACTGCTCTGCATCTTTGCCAGAATTTAATTCATGTTTTTCTTAATTTTAACTACTTAATATGAAAATGTCCAACACCTCTTACATATTTACCAATAATATACTAGATGTGAAGCATCTAAATATTTTGCTTAATTTTATTTTCCCATCTCCATCATTTCTTCCTGCGTTAAGTAACAGTCTGCTTACCCTTCCTCTAAAAATCCCTGTTCTGGACGTTCACAGGAATGGAATCAAATTAGTGTGTTTTTTGACTGGCTTCTCCTCCTTAAGGTAAGGTGTTCAAGTATAGTTTTTTGTTGCTATTTATGCCACATTTTTCTCTCTCCTTGTGGACATTTGAACTGTTTCACCTTTTCTGTGTTGTGAATAAGGGTGCAATAAATGTGTGTGTTGACAACTTATTTTCATTTCCCGAGGATATATAACCAGAGGAGGATTGCTGGCGCTTATGGTAACTCCATGTTAAGTTGCTTAGCAACTGTCTAACTGTTTTCAAAAGTGGCTTGATGTTTTACTTTCCCACCATAATCCTATGAGGATTTTGCTGTCACTAGACCCTTGCTAACACTTGCTATTCTATCTCTATGGTTGTAGCTGTTCTCTTGAGGGTAAAGGGCTATCTCCTTCCTCATGACTAAAGATTTGGAGTATCTTTTCAGGTATTTATTGTTTATTTGTTTATCTTTGCTCTAGAAATGAGTATCTACAGCCTCTAAATATTTTTAAATTTATGCTGTTTGTCGTTTATTGAGTTATGTCTTAGTTAGGGTTACTATTGCTGTGATGAAACACTATGACCAAAATCAAGTTAGAGAGGAAAGGATTTATTTGGCTAACATGTCTCAAGTCACAGTCCCTTGAGGGAAGCTAAGACAGGAACTCAAACAGGACAGGAACCTGGAGGCAGGAGCTGATGCAGAGGCCTTGGAGGGGTGTTGTTTACTGGCTTGCTTTTCATGGCTTGCTCAGCCCACCTTATTATAGAACTAAGTTCCACCAGCCCAGGGATGGCACAACCCATAATGGGCTGAGCCCTTCTATATCATTCACTAATTAAGAAAATGCTCTAGAGGCTTGCATCAGCTAGATCTTATGGAGGCATTTCTCAATTGTGTTTCCTCCTTTCAGATGACTATAGCTTGTGTCTAGTTGACATAAAACTAGCCCACATGTTATATGAGTTTGGTCCTCTTTCTGTCTTCCTTCCTTCCTTCCTTCCTTCCTTCCTTCCTTCCTTCCTTCGTTCCTTTCTTCCTTCCTTCCTCCCTCCCTCCCTCCCTACTTCTTTCTTTCTTTCTTTCTTTCTTTCTTTCTTTCTTTCTTTCTTTCTTTCTTTCTTTCTTTCTTCCTTTCTCTCTTTCTCTCTTTCTTTCTTTCTTTCTTTTTGTTTTTTTGAGACAAGGTTTCTCTGTGTTGCCTTGGCTGTCCTAGAACCATGCTGGCCTTGAACTCACAGAGATACACCTGCCTCTGCCTCCCGAGTTTTGGAATTAACAGTATGTGCCACCACCACCCAGCTGGTTTCCACTTTCTTGATAATTATTTAAGCAGAAAAGGTTTAAATCTCCATGGAGTTCAATTTATCTGTATTTTTGTTGGTGCTATTTTTGGTTTGTGTTAGCTCATATCTAAGAATCATTTGCCAAAACTAAAGTGGTGAAGATTTATCCCTCTTTTTTAAGTTTCAAAGTTTTAATGTTCCAAGTTAGTTTTATATCTAACATAAGGAGAGGCTCCTTTTAAAAAGCATTTCTTTTATTTAAAATGTGTGTGTGTAAGAATACTTGAGTGTGAGTGCCTACAAAAAGCAGAGGCATCAGATCCTGGGGAGCTGGAGTTACAGGTGCTTCTGAGCCTCTTGCTGTGGGTGCTGGGAACCAATTTCAGGACCTCTGCAAATGTAATATGTTCTCTAGGCCATCTTTCCGGCCCTCATGTGCTTCATTCTTTATTCTTTTGCTTTTGGCTACCCAGTTGCCCCAACTTCACGAGTTTAAACTGCTAGCTGCCAGGGAAGTGTTTTTTTATGTTTGTTTTTTGTTTTTTGTTGTTTTGTTTTGTTTTGGGAAAATCACCTGTACTCCTGAAGGAGAAGCTACTGTATCTTTAAATGACTCTTCAAAGTTGCTTTTTGTTTTAGAGAAGAGAAACTTTCAAGAAACTGCTAAAATTGCCAAGTCATTCTGCCCCTCTCATTTTAGATGACCTAAAGTAAATTTTGCTACCATTGCTCTAAGGTCTCTATCCTGGGGGCTTCCATTTTTTCTTTTTATTAACATGTGATGTATGAAAAGATATGACCTCAAACTGAGCACATTCAGGACTCTGCCCACCTCCACACAAGTTGATGGGTTTCCCAAATAAAAGCCCCATGCTTTCTGTGTCCAGGGAGATGCTGCTTTGGGAATTATCAAGTCTCTTTGCTGCTTCTAGACTTTTCCTCACCCTTAATTCCTGTTTACATTGTCAGTTTTGTTCTCAGCACCAGGTGAGCCCATTTCATTGTGTTACAAAGGACTGTTTCTCCATCTATTGAATGGTTTTGAATTCTTGTGAAAAATTAGCTGCCCATCTATATGTGGTCTACCATGGGCTCTTAACTCGGTTGTACTGATCTATATTTCCCCTCTGCCATCAACAACATGCTCTCTAGATTACCGTTGTCCTGTAGTAAATTCCAAAACCAGGAAATGTGAGCTTGCTTACTTTGTTCCCTTTTCCAGATCATTTTGCCATTTTAGGACCTTTATAATTTCATATGAATTTTAGAATCAGCTTGTGAATGTCTACTAAGAAGATAGCTGGGAGACCCTGCTAGGAATTTTATCATGTCTGTACATGAAATTTAACATGTATTTCCATTTTACCACCTGCTAAATTTTCCAGTCTACAAACCGGAAGTTTTTCATTTGTATATGATTATTAAGTCCTTTAAATTTCTTTGAACAATGCTTTAAAGTCTCAATATGCATTCATTGCGTTTCTCATTGCTGTGATCATGTTCCTGACAGGAAAGTAACTGAAGGGGAATGGGTACATTCTTCTCATGGTTTAAGGGATGCATGTCCTTTGTGATGGGGAGGCATGGAGGTGGGAGCTTTTCTCTGCTGTGGCGGCAGGAGCATGAGACTGCTAGCTCATATCTTGGTGGATCGGGAAGCAGAGGCAGGACAGGGCAAGCTGCGAACCTTCACCCAGTGACTGACTTGTAGCTAGTCACTTCTCCAAGGTTCCACAACCTCTCAAGACAGGCACCGCCAGCCAGGGACCTAGTGTCCACAGACATGAGCCCATGAGAACTGCTTCACATTCAAAATAGAACAAAATCCATAGCATTTTATTTCTTTTATTAAATTCGTTCCTAAGGGTATTTTGGTTGTGGTGGGCTGATCATAAATGATGTTTGAAGATGTTATTTTTAGGTTATTAGAAGTGTATAGCTATTGCCCTGATTTTGTAATTTAATCTTGTAGAGTACAACCTTGCTGGACTTGTCGAAGAGTCCATTTGAAAATGCTTGTGAAGATTTATCTCGGTGTTCTGCAATTTAGTACTTCAGGTTTTGCATATGCTAGAAATGTCTGTGGCAGCCCGGTTACTCTGTCTCCGCAAGTTGAAAAGACTATTGACTTAGTTAACTTTAGTGGATTCCTTAGTGGTTTCTGTCATTTATAAGTATGGATAGATTGATTCTCTCTTTATTCCAAATTCTTTTTGTAACATCTTTTAGTCCAACTGCCCAGCTAGAGCCTCTAAGTCAATACTGACTGGAAGTGATGAAAGCAGACACCCTTTTTGACTTGAAAACCATCTAGAGTTGAGGACATGCCCCTTCTGCTCCTAATTTTCTGAAAAATTTTAGCATGGATGGATATTTGACTGAACAGATAATTTTTTTTCACCTTTTATTTGTTTATGGCTAAAACATAATCCCAAGTGAAGGGCACATATGCTTTGCCCAGATTTGCTACATGGTAATGGCAAGAACATACTTACATTCCTTTAGCAGATGCATTCATTCAAGATAAATTCGAGTGAGCAAGAAAAATGTGCATGTTTTTTGACATCATCACTAAGTAACCATCGTAGGGTTATACCAACATAGTTTCCCACCAAAATTAAGAACATTCTTGTCTCTGCATAGAGTTGCTAGCATTTTTTAAACATTGAAATCTGTCTAATCTGACTCAGTAAAAAGTGGCATTTGGATATGGTAAATCTGACCTCTTATTGCGAGTGAAGATCTATCTATGTGATTAGGACCATTGTATGTTTGCTGTTCTGTTTCTGTTTTTGCCGTGTGTACAATTTTCTTCTTAAATTTAGGAGGTTGGTTTTTATGTATCAGTTTTGGAGGTTCATTGTTTCTTTTTTTATTTCTGATGTGTGTAAAAGCTTATATATATTTATATTTAATGGTCACTTTTTCATTGATATTTCTGATAGGATTTTAGAGAATGTGACTTATAAGACATTTCAAGAAACACTGTGGTTTTTGGGTTTATCAATTCCTTTGATAAATCTGCTGTGGAAAGATGTGCCCAGCTGTTGAGTTTGACAGATAAACTGTGCCAGTTCATGCTAATTCTTTTCACAGAATGTCCCACCGAACAGGAATGTTTCTTCTCTCATGGTTGTGAGAAAAGATTCCATCTAAACTCTCACATCATTTTCTCAAGTATGGAGGGAATGTCAAGGGCAAAGGAGCCCTTCGGCCTCATCTGGTCTGTATATTGTACAAAGCACCCTTGGACTTGTAATCACTTCGAGATAATTGGTTCCACATCACAAGTAAAATGTTCTACATCACTGGTGTGTTAGTCATCCTGGAGACCTCTGAGGGCTTCATTCTGATTCCCTAGACCTTCTTTGGATGACACAGTGCTGAGTGTACAGTGTCATGCAAAGACTTCAGAGAGCCTTCACTGACCTGTAGCATCCCTGTCCTCAGTGTGGGACACAACCTCACGTGATGCTGGCATGCGCAGAGGTTAAAAATATCTTTTTAAAAATAAATATTAAGCTATTGAAAAAATACAGCATAAATACCTTTCTTCCTTCTTTCTAACTTCTGTTTTCCATTGTTTTATCTTTTTTAACCCCAGTTCAACACTCCCACTTAATCCAAATGGCTTTCCTGAGGGGAGGCACAATATCTCAGTTCCTGTTTTTCTTTCCTTCCTTTTTAGAACATATAGGAGAAATGCTTCCTAGTGCTAATAATATTCATGGGTGTTACAGTCTTGAGAAATCTACTCTAATGAATCAAGCAATGTATTTTTAGATCATCTTACGTGTCTTGTTCCCAGGAAGAATGAGTATACAGGTCAGTTTCACTTGCTCCCACGATATGTAGAACATAGTGAAATGAAAGTTTCATTTCTGTGTGTTAGTCAGAGTTCAAAAAGTACTTATCATGGTAATCATTATTCTTTTATTTATTGGTTCATTGAACAGATAGTAGTGAAAATGTAAATACATTTGTTTTTATACTCTTTGAGACTACTTAAGATGTTTTCTCTCTCTCTCTCTCTTTCTCTCTCTCTCTCTCTGTGTGTGTGTGTGTGTGTGTGTGTGTGTGTGTGTGTGTATGCACATGTGCACACCATGGTACACTCATGGAGGTCAGAGGACAACATGTGGAAGTCAGTTATCTCTTGCTACCATGAGGGTCCTAGGATTGGCAGCAAGCGCCTTTACCCTCGAGCTATCTTGCTGGCCCAAGTCTCTTTTTAAAAAAGAAGCGACTTTTTCTGTAGCTTGCAGGGGTCTGAACTAGGTCTCCACAGTTGTGCAGTAAGAACTCTTAACCACTGACTCATGTCTCTAACCTCAGTGTTTACAGTTTCATAAAGCAGGTGATGGTGAAATCATCAGTTCAATCAAGGTGATAAACATATCCACAACTTCTGGAGTCTTTCGTAATCCCTTCCTCTGGTTCTTTTCCCATTTAGTCCTCAGGCAGTGGCTAATCTGCTTCCTGTCGCTGTGGGTCACTCACAGTTACTCGGATTCTAACACACGGGGCGGCACAGTGGTACTA